>BMAO01034224.1:0-72062 GCA_019973975.1 Trichonephila clavata
TTCCAGTGGCACGCCACCACTACAAAATTATAAAGTATATACTATATATAAAGCTACATCGTTCTGTCTCTCCTTTCATCCCCTCGTACATTTTATATAAAGGTTATTTTTCACTTTCGATTCTCTGCCATAAAACGATTCTGCTGAATCAGCTTGCTTGTAGTTTGTGTGCTTTATGTAAAAGAAAACATCTTCTGTTTAAATGTGACTACTATTAGCATTAAATATTCAACACAAATAAAAATATTGAGCAATACTTGCAAAATTAAGAATCATTCATTACGGCTCTGTGAATAAAAAGTAAGTAGTTTGTCTTTACCCAAAAAGTTTGGGCATCGACGGAAAAAGAAAAAAACAAATGTCTTAGGTATAATCAAAATTCTGCTTAACAGACGTTTTCCATCGGAAATATATTAAACAAAAATAGTTATTCTATCAACATATTTAATTTGGATTGGAAATAAATTCGGTGAAAAAAATGCTGTGGGTTAATTAGGCAAGTGAATCAGACTTCATACAAAAGTCCTTTTTAACTAAATATTAAGAGCAAATGTAATTTTTTGAGTGTTGTGCCAAAGAAGTCATAATTATTTTATGTTTTACTCTTGGAGTGAATTAAGTTAATAGAAATAGATATTAGAGCACATTTTTTTTATGTTTTCTATTAGTCACGCCGATATACGAATACTGAGTATGAATTCAGTCGAAAGTTAAATATAGTTTGATGCACGACGTGATTTTTTTGGTTACTTTTCACTTTGTCGCGTTGTTAGTTTTATTGTGAAAATTTATATATTGTTTGTTTCATTATTGTGAAAGTTAATAGTTACATATTGGATGAAATGGCAACTAAAAAAAGAAAGCTTGATGTTCGCGATTTCCAAGATTCTTGGACTAACGAATTTGGATTCATACAACAAAAAGATCTCGCTGTATGTGTGCTATGTCGCGAAAGTGTCGTATGTCGTACGTCAAGCACATACAAAGACATTTTCAAACTAAACACCAGACCCCATTTAAGAATTCTGATGAGAAATGTGATGTTTTAGAAAGAGCATTTTCTGGATTTAAAAAAGGAAATTACATTTTTGTGTCAAACAATTGGAGTCAAATCAAAAGCGACAGAATGTAGTTTCATCATTGCTCATTGTTTAGCAGCCAAAAGAAAACCTTTTACAGATGGCGAACATATAAAGGTTACATTTTTAAAATGTGCTGAAATATTGTTCAGCGATTTACCTAACTTGCAAACAATATTATCCCGAATTCAAGAAATACCTGCTTCTGCTCGAACTGTTGAAAGAAGAATAACACACAAATGGCAGAAAATGCAACTGCGAAACAAAATTCAGGTTTACAAGAAACTGTTGCATTTAGCATTGTTCTTGATGAAAGTAAAGACGTGAATGATAGTGCACGCCTTGCAGTAATTGCACGATATTGTGATAAAAATCGAATTTGTGAAGAATTATGCAGTATGATTCCTCTGTCTGGTACAACTAAAGGGCAGGATATTCTTTTTTCATTTATAAATCATTTTGAAAGAAAAAATATTAATATAAATAAAATATTTTGTGTAACTACTGATGGCGCTCCTGAAATGGTTGGCAAGGAAAGGGGATTTGTCAAACTTCTTTGAAAATCATATTGGACATAAAATATTGAACTTCCATTGCATAATACATCAGACAAGTTTAGTTGCCAAAATTTCGTCTTAGCACTTAATTTCTGTAATGAATACTGTTGTTAAAATAGTTAATTTTATAGTGTCTCGATCTTCATTAGTACACAGGCAATTTAAATCTCTTTTAGAAGAAATGGAAAGTGAATATGGGGATCTTCCCTTGTACAGTCATGTCCGTTGGCTTAGTTGTGGTAATGTCTTGAATTAGTTTTTGTCATACATGGAGCATTTTAAAATTTTTCTTAATGAGAAGGGAGAACATTTTCCCGAATTAGACAAGAAATGGTTATGTAAATTGATGTTTCTGACAGATATAACTAAACATCTCAATGAACTAAACTTAGGATTGCAAGGAAAAAGTCAAACAACACTTGAACTCTTTGAATATTGGAAGGGCTTTGCTACAAAATTAAATCTATTTTCCCTTGATATTAATACGAGTACCTACAAATATTTCCCAAATGTTAAAGCGCTTGCAAATACATTAACCGTAGACAAAGATGAACTTCAAACTTACGTTGAAGCACTTAAGGAGGAGTTTTCTAAAAGATGTGCAAAGACTTTGAAGCTTGTATGCCTATATATTCTTTTCTAATCAAATCTGATTTAATAGACCCATTAATAATCCCAGTCGATTTGTCAATTTTTGAGTGGATGGAAACTGATAATTTTGAAATGGAACTTATTGAATTAACATCTTCACAGATTTATGGAAAATAAAATTTAAGGAGTTACGGAAAAATTTGGAAGATAACTCTAGCAGTAAATCAACAGCTATTTTAAATTGCTGGATCTCATTGCCAGAAAGATTTAATTGTTTGAAAAAAATAGCATGTGCCCTTCTTTTCGCTTTGGGTTCCACATATCTATGTGAACAAATTTTTTCTCATATGTAATATATTTTGAGTCCACTAAGAAATTGTTTAACTGCTGAACATTTTGAATCCTGTGTCAAATTGAAAGTAACGAACTATACCCTTGATATTGTGACATAAGTAGAGCTCTGCAGGAACAAGGTTCGCATTAAAATTTTAGTTTTTTTTATTTAACTTTGCTGCATGAACACTTATACTGTATGTTGTTTGTTTCTTGTTTCATAAATATTTTTAAGAATGCATAATATATATACAATTTTAATTTTTGATTTATATTGAAGAACAGTCATACTTTAAGTTTTCCCTTAAAATTCTAAAAAGATACATATTTATGTGCACATTAAATATTTGTATTTGAATTGAAGTAAAAGTTGTATTTTATGTTTATTTTTATGTCAATAAATATCTTAAAATGATGCCTAATTAACATATAATTAAATTAGTATTTTGACCTATATTTTTCCTAATTCTGCATGTATTGTCGTGGGAATCAAATTGTTTCAAATATTTGCTATTGCTTGGCACGCTGAATCATGTTGGTAGGTTGGTTTGGCACGCCACAGCTAAAAGGTTGCCAACCTCTGTGCTAGAACAATGACAAAAGTTTGTGTAGAAAACCGGTTTTTCCGCTAAACTTGCTAAACCGGGTATGCATTGTTACAACAATGCAGACAAATCATGCTCTTTTTTAATTCCTACTATTAGTTCACTCTCTCCTTATATATATATATATATATATCTTGTTCAAATTTTCAATCGTTAGTGAAATACTTTCTTTTCATCCATTCAAAATAGGTATTGACTTAAAAAATTTTTTATACTACTTGTTTAAAAAAAATTTGTCTCAAGTCATCGGATACCTTAAGAATGATGTACCGATAAATTTGGCCTGCAATGCTTCCGATCTGAACATGCAGATCTGTTCTGGAGCTCAGTATAGTTCCCCACAAACGAGAAATCCTGAACCATCTTAAAGGTGATGTTCATTGATATTGCCTCGGTAAAAACGGGCACGTGGCTTTCTCCATATGAAAGACCGACGTGAATCAGATTGCAAACTAAACTTGGACTTGTTGGGAAACATCCCCCAAGCTAACCATTACGTTGTCCACATTGCATGCTGGCTAACCACTTTCGACTGTGAGTTGCAGTGAGGTGAGCACATCCGACAGGGCTGCGAGTATATAGACAAATATGACCCAAACGTCTGTACAGGGCATCCCTTGAAACTGTTGAACTTGTGGCTGAAGATTGGATGCCATGCTCAGTCTGTTTCTTTTTGACAATTACTGCTAAATGCTGGTCTTCATTCGTCATTAAAGCTCGGGAACGACCTGTACTGGAACATCTCACATTTCCGTCATCTTGGAATCGTTGCCACATCCTGGAGATGACACTTTGGGCAATTCAAAGTACCTCATATACTTCCACCTGGTACGCTCACATTACTTGCGACTGATAATCCTACCATGTAAAAATCATCCGCATGCTTCCTCTGCGTCATAACTGTTTGGTTTTGGCACTGGGCACTGAGCAGCTTATAAAACATGTGTGGGCAATCCTACTTTTTTGACGCCGTTCTTTATTTATTCCTCTCTTATACTCTCCTCATTGTGACGCACTATCGGCGTCATCTGGTGAATTTCTGTAATTTGCATATTATTCTTGAAGATGAGTATGAAAATTCTACAGGTGAAATTTTCACTCTAGAGTTCAATTTCCTTGGGATTCTTTATTAACCTTAATTTATAGACATGAGTGTAATTCTAATATTTCTAACGCGCGCGAAGAGGCACGCCTCCATTTTCCAAATGAAAAACCGTAATTTACGTGCCATTTTTTTCTAGCCGTATATGCAGCTGTAGCCCCTGACTCGCAATTTCTGATGAGTCAAATATCCTCCGATTACGTTCAACAAGATATGGAGCATGAAAAGGAATTTTTCCTTAGTGGTGTGAACGATATTTTCTTGGATTTTTTTGGATTAATAAATAACGTCAGGTTTATAAACTGCAAGGAATTGGTTGAGAAAATGTCATAATATTATACCGTAATTGGAAGAAAAGATTACTTCTGAGTATGACCCTGCCTACCTAGAGCCTCGAAAGCATTTCTTAATTTTTTTTTTATCTATCAGGTGAGCCAAAGACCATTGACATTCGAAAATTCAATAACTCGTTAAATAATGTAGGCAGAAATTGAAACATATACTTGCAATGGCATGAAATTTTATTAGTGCAAAAAATAGCCAACAGATGGCGCTGAACAGCAAAACGTCAATGACGCCGCATGAAAATCGTGTATAAAATGAGCTGTAGTCAAAGAAGAAACATGTGCCAGCAATTGCAGCATGCTGACTTAATCAGAAAAGGAACTGTTAGTAAAGCTTTTCTATCAGAATGGATGTCCTTTACAATCCTATCGCCATAAAAAGGGCATGAGAGTTCTTGCGCACATTATTTAATGAGGATCACGTGCTGAGCCATTACGTCTGTGACGCTTTCCTTCTAAGTTCCCAGACCTCAATTTATGGAATAATTGGTTGCGGGTTTATTTGAAGTCGCAAGTCAACCACGATAGTCCAACTTCATTAAGGATGCTAAAAGAAAACACTTTACGGCAATGTCTCACCATACCTACAGATATTCGGTAAAGTGCTTGTCCTTCGACTCAGGGCCGGTTTATCCATTGGGTACTTGGAGCTGGCGCCCAGGGGCCCGGATAAGCTGGACTTAACCAGATTTTCTGGCTATAAATTTCGATCCACCAGTGCCAAGGGGGCCAGTAAATCTTCTCCGCCCAGGGCCCGTAATGAGCCGAAACCGACACTGCCTCGACTACAGGTATATTCAATGATTACGGCCAAAGTGTTGAGCATTTCTTCTAAGGAACATTGTTTATTGCTAAAAATCAATTGTTTTACTAATTTTGCTTTGCATAGAGCATTATCTGTTGGAAATTCCTCTGTTAAAACCTCGGACTGGGCGAGGTCGACTCAGCCTTTCATCCCTTCAGTGGGTCGATAAATAAGTACCAAGCTTGTTTGGGAACGAAACACTGGGGTTTCGCGTCAGACAGACCACCTGATCGAACCATCTGCTCGTGCACCTCAGGGCCCAAGGTCACGTATACTGAAATGGGCACAGTATGCCTTGGCCCTCATGGATTGTTGCGCCACTGAGTTGAGTTATAAATAGCTCTTTTAATACTGTTCAGCGTAGCTTCCAGTATTTTAATTACGAAATTTCCCCGTGTGTTCCAAATATTTGAGGGTTTTTTTTTATAATTTGGTGCGAGAAAAGTACAGGGGGAGTTGGCCGAGCAATCTTTTATGCAATGTGCAGTGTGTGTTAGTGTATTGTACTTATATGATACACCACAAGTTGCCCCAAATTGTAAATTTTACATAGAATCTCGATGGTTAAAAGCAGCAAAAAAGTTTATTGCATTTAGTATTGTAAATTGCTAAGTTTTCTATGTTTAATGACGCTGCATGCTTGATCAAGCTATATTTTTTTTTGTAGATAACTTATAATACGAATATTTATTAAAGATTTTTCGTTTTTTTTTTAAATTTTACGTTTTTATTATTAATTTTTATATTTTTCTTAGTTATTTTCATCATGGGTACATTCTTTATAATTTCATACAGGAGGAATTGGGAAATAATTTCTTTGCATATTATAATCTCGTTAAACGAGATTTAACATATTTATCTTACATAGAATATTTTCTATATGTACAAGATGGATGCAAAAAAATATTTTTTCTTTAGACAAATGACATGTTAGTTAATTCAGTTTCGGGAATCTTCTCTTAATACCCTCATTGCGAAAAGTAAATCACAGAATGGAAAATGTAGATTTCTAAAAATCAAATTTGAATTTTAGAAGTTTCACAGATGTATATGGTTCAGTCCGTAATTGTATCTACTTTTTGTCGCGAATGCCATCCACACCGACTGAGCATCTCCGCCAATGTTTTGATGTAACCCTCCGCACCATGGTGATCAATATATGCTAATGTTTTGTAACACCTAATCACGCTTTCTTGCCAAAAGATTTGCAAAAAAAAAGGCAGTCCTATATGAAAAGGGTAAGAAGAGTTGCATTATGTGCTGATATAAAAAGTTTTCAGAACATTAGTTCGGTTAGTTTTGAAGACAGACTTTTTTCTTTTGCTTCTAGAGGTCGGATGGCAGATAGTGAGCACAGGTATTTTGTGGAATTCCTTGAAATGGAGCAATTTCTCACTGGTGTTGCTCTGTTCATTTCGTCTCTTCATAATCATGGAAACATAATAGTCAGTAGCCCAATGTCAGGACCGGCTCTAGCAGATCTGCCACCCAGGACAAAAATGGAAAATTCCGCCCCTCTTTCCGAAGCAAAAAGTCATAATTAAAAAAGATAAATTGTTCACGGATTTCAAAAAAAAAAAAAAATGTCTCCGCACCCAATTTTGTGCGGCAGTGACAGAACCTTATTCAAGCGTTGAAACTATTTGTAGAAAACTCTTTCCCTTCTTTCCTCACCCCCCCCTACCCGTTTGCTGACACGTTTTGCCTCTCTTCGATCTGGTTCTTCAAAGAGCGCATGCGCTCTCATACCGACTACATCTGTCAATCATTTCTGAACCACACCCGTTGCTATAGTAACGATAGGTTTCCAGAAAACAAAAGTTATCTTTATGACGTCATCCGAGTTGCAAACAACGCCATCTGTTGGATAAAGCAGATTTGTGAAATTTCGAAGACGCTCTTAAGGAATACAAAATAATCCGAAATTAGTGAAATAATTGCCTGTTTTTTCCAACGAGTAATATGTAAGAAACGGAATCGTCTATTTCAACTGGCCAATTTCTTCGAAAAAGAGTCTACTGATGGTGGCCATCACAAGCGTTTATTAACTTATAGTAAATACACTAAAGAATAAAATAAAACATTTCCTGTGGATCTCTATCTACCAAAAACGTATTACCTCAGTCCCCTTTTGGATAGCTGAAAACGGACATAGTATGGGTGAAAAGAATATTCGTTGAGACCCCAGTCTGGGATGGGAAGAAAGTTACTAATGAAACATGTGTAAACGTATCAAATTCCAGAATTTAATAATATATTCGCACTCTTCAAGCTTCAACATAAAAACAAACTAACATTAAGAGTATAGAGTACCAAATAAGGTACGTTAAATGAAATTCCAAATACACACCCAAAAATTATTCAGAAAATATATCAAATTTTTTTGTAACAAAATATATATATATTTTTAGAATTTGATCCAAATGCCGCCCTTAAAATTTGCCGCCCCGGACAGAGGTCCGGCCCTAGAGCCGCCCCTGCCAATGTTTACGAACCCGCGTAAGATCGATATATTTCTGTTCCAAGAGAAATCGAATAGCGATCACCACACCTGCAACATCTATGATTCCAGTCCATTTTTAAAGCGACATTTGCTCTTACTGTATGCCGAAGTATACACGAGAGTGAACTGTACATCTAGATTTTAGTTTCTATTTTTACTTAAACCATACGGGCTGGATGAGAGTGAATCTACATGCGTCTTATCTGACCAACATTACATTCATAGACGAGTTAAGATTTGGAGATGAAAACGTGTAACAGGTATGGAGAGATCGCAATTGGCCAGAATATCATCCAATATCACGTATTTCGAGCACCATGGTATAGCTAGAAATTTAAATTAGAGTTTGCAATCCCGGGATTACATTATCGAAATCCCGGGATTAGGATTGGACTATTAATTAAAAATACTTAAACATTAGCATAGCTGAAATTGCATAATAAAACTGAAACTATAATTAAAAATTAATATTATTTTAATGAAACAAAAAAAAATTAATTCGTCATAAAAAAAACAAATAAAAAACAGCTTCTTATTTTTGTTACAAATTGTCCTGCCTAAAAAAATGCACGTTCGGATTTTTTACTAGTAGGTATCAGCGTCATTAAATGGGAGCATGTTCTTTTCAGGAAGTCACCACGTCTTCCTCCATTTTCAAAAAAGAGATATTTCTTTTTGATAACAGTGTCTCAAATCTAATAGACTGCATTGGTGTTTATACCTCTTTGATAACTTTATTTAGTTCTTCTGCTATACTTAATGGTTTTTGTATATATAAATTAATCCTGTTATTATTGAATCATAATGTGAATCAATTTCAAGTGTTACCTCTTTTGAAATTGAATATCCATTTGCATAAGCTGTTGGTAATGTAATGGGATTTGAAGTGCCTCAAGTTTTCCAAGCAGATCCGCTATTAATTAACGGCATTTAATTGAAGAAGGAACAGTGTTAAAATCTATTCTTGAGATGTTGCTTATATTATTGTGTAAGCATTGCAGTGAGCCATTTACGATGTTCTCCAATACGAGAAATGAGAGCTGTCCATATATTTTTTTTACCTTTAATATACTTATAATTGCACACAAAAAAATTCTATGTACATATTTCATAAACAAAATATAAAATTTTGAAAAATTAAATTCTTAGAATTTTTTAAAAAATTTAATTCAGACAAAAATTAAATCTTGGGATTAGTTATTTTTTCCTCGGGATTGGGAAAAACACCGGGATCCCGGTGCTGAAAACTCTACTAGATATCTTCCGAAAATTCTAATTGCCTCTGTCCAAGTTAGCTGACACCGGACATCCTGAGGTCGGGAGAAGTCCGTTTTCTGACCCCACTGGCAATGGGGAAAAAGTTACAGAAAAAAATAAGAGAAAACATATCAAATTTCACGGTTTAACATAGACACCCGCCTCGAACCCTTCAAGGTTCAACACGTAAGAAAACTAACATTAACTGTTTACAGTACAAAAATAGTAAATAAAATACATTGAATGTAATTCCAGATTCACAATACTGGCACCCCCTCTCTTAACTACCCCACCACACCAATGGGAGGACGTTTGAGCTCTCGACAGATTTAACGTGCATCGCTCCCTAACACGGCGGGTCTTCAGTGGTACTGGGATCAAACTCATGACACGCTAGCCAGGATCCGATGCCTTGACCACTTGGCTAGAATGAAGGTTCTATAAAGCTGTCTGGTAGCCACGAGCAGTGGTCTCTATTCCCCAGGCCTGTCCATGCATCAAATTATTCAGGGCCGTACAAGGAACGTCAAATTATTTCCATTTTATTTTGTGTATTCCTCTCGGGTTTTTGTGAATATTTATGGAGATTTGTTTTTAGGTCGATTTACATAATTTTTTTGGTGTAAATGCCTTTTTTAATCTGAAGGCATATTTAAATGCAATTAAATTAAAATTATAACATAAGAACAATCAACTAATCAAACGCTGACCGGTTCGCGGCGACAAGAAGGTCGAGATGCGTTGTGCTAGAGCAGTGATTCTCAACCCTTTTTTTTTGTTGCGGTGCACTTTTAACAATTTCAAAATTTGGCGGGAAACTAACAATAAAATAATTTTAAACGAATTTTACTCATCCGTAATACACTTCCACGAAAAAGTAAATTAATTATACCACAAATACCTATTTCCATAAAACGGCCGAATGATTAGATTCCGGATTTTATTTTTTTTCTCAGGGCATAATAAATAATTTAAAAAACGGCACACTTCAAGAGTTTGGCAGCTCAGTAGTTGAGAGAATATTAACGTCGCACTGTTCAGCTACACGAGGACGACACCTGAGCTGGCACCCACCCTCTCCTAACTACCACACTAACCAGGGACATCTTAAGGCATGGGCCAACTGGGCCCAGGCCTCTACTTAAACTTACAAGGTCATGATATTCGAATAATTTCAACGGTCAAATGTTTTTTCTGGTTGTATTCTCCGAAAAACTGGGAATTTCAGACAATTTGTCAACTGGATGCATGTGATGACCATCATCTATGTATAGGCCTAGGGTCTTCCACCAAACATCACCCCATTCAATCAAAAAAGTCGGCAATTAGTCGAACTGGTTTGTGCGATTGTAAGTCATGCACATTTATTGGTTTTGGGTTATTGTTTGTATCAGTATTTGGCAATATATGTTATCTTCTGTCTACTTTTAAGGGACATAAGTGGGGCCTACATTTTTGAAAGGGCCCAGGGCCTCAAGAAGTCTTAAGACGTCCCTGACACCAACGGGAGGACGTTTGAGCTCTCGACAGATTTAACGTGCATCACTCCCCTACACGGCAGGTTTTTTGTTGTATTGTGCTAACACACCAGCCACGATCCGATACCTTCACCACTGGCCCCGCACAGTAGTTGAGAATGACTGTCTTAGAGCCACCGTAAGACTATGCAGTAGCAGTTTGGTATTGCTTTCGTTTTGCTAACTATGCTTATAATAGGATTTCTGATTTCCCGGAAATAAATCAAAATTTTAAAAAAGTTAAAAACAATTTATTTTTAAATAAAATCAATAATTATTTTATATAAGGATACATATAAATTACAAAATTAATTCTTAATTTATATAATGAGCTAAAAAGTACAAAAGATATATAATAAATTGATTATTCCTTTTTGAAATAGGATTTCAGAAAACATAAGCAATTTATACTTTTATCACTCAGGCATGGAAAAAATGTTACAGTTAAAGATTTTGTAAATTAAAAATCTTGGGGGAAAAATTCACATTTGAAAAATAATTACTAAAATTAATGTTCTTTTACTGACTCACTGCGTTTGAAAATTAACCAGTCAAAGCTGAATCAATTATTTCTCTAATGTTGCTACTAAGAGATAAATATTAATATATACTTGAAAACTCACATTTGTTGCCGAAGTGCCGATTATGTACGTTAAACATATCAATTATTGTACTTAAGATATTTTATTTGTTTTACCGATTTCTTGTTTATGGAATTGCTGTATTATTGTTACATAAATATAAATAAATATTAATATAAGAATCTCTCACGCGAAATTTAAGTTTAGAAAAATAATAAATAAGAAAAAATGCGCGATTTTTCTTATAAAGATATTCTCCACCAAACAGTTTGTGAGTTCATTCCCTTCTTCAAATTCCTGATTCAATTAAATAGCTCATAATAAAAACAAGTATCCGAATTTTATTTTTTTAAAAAGATTAAATAAATAATAGTTTTAAGTATTAGTACTTACACATTATCCACGTAATTCTAGATCTTGGAACTTCGATCACATAGTTCTGGTTGGCAACGAAATGCGATTGCTTTAAAAGCCCATTATTTCTTGTTAACGAAGCTCGATACACCCACGGCTAGCTGTGGAAAAATTCTCACCCCCAAAGTTCTCATATTACACTCTTACCCTACAGTTGGGGTAGCGAACATTCTTTCGTACGGAAGTTCGGGGTGAACGATCGCAAATTGCCACAGTAGGTTCAGTTAACGATGTCCGAAATAGAAATCTAAGGTTAAGTCAAAAATAGCTACCTCATAGATAATTCAAGCCCCATGTGATTCCCGGGAACGAAGTCTAATTCCCGGGAATGGAAAGAGTACAAAAATCTTGATTTCCCGGGAAAGAAACCCTAGCTTATACCCATTGCACTGACACCCATCGACAACCAGTGGAAAGAAGAAATTTGCAAGCATCGACAGGCTGTTAACTCTCCCCGACCTTAAACTCACTATTAAACTTGCTCTTTGCAGTGCTCTATGATGGTTGACCACTTTTGTCTTTCCTTAGTTATTATATTCCATGGTCAGGTAGACTATTATAATTCCAATGTATCTTTCATTCTCAGTTCATCTTTTGGTATTTTGCAGACAACACGGAAGACAAGTACACAGCACAAAGAGCATTACATGACTCTACAAGCCCAAACGAGTATACATCACGGATGACTTGCAGCGCCATCTATAGAACTAATTTACAACAACCACCTCACGAAAGCATTGTCACACGCTATTAACTGAGCATGAGGGATGGCCGCAAACAGAGTTAACGATTTTGATTGTTATAGATTTCAACACAATTTTTTAAAACACCTTTCAATTTACGAAAATTGAATATTTTCATTATTTGTGTTCCCTGCAAAGATATTTTCTACTTTCTTGTGGCATTCCATAACAATACCATCTGTGATTGAGGATTTTTTTCGCATTTAAGTGCTAGGTCTCTTTTGGAGGTGTGTGCATAAGTAGTTTCAACAACGAACAAGTTAACAATCCTAAGCAAAAGGCATGTCAAAGATAAGTGACATATACAGTTCCTTATTCAATAAACATTATTTTTAACAATATTGTCCATAAAATTTAATGTCGTTCCTTTTTAATTTCATGCAATTTTACAACTCGGGGAAAAAATCACAAGTCACAACAGTTTTGATGGAAATTTCAATTTTTAATAGTTTATAACTTATATACACTTTTTTATTTTATTTAATGTTATATAAGAATATAACATACAGCATTACAGTGCAATTACAACTACATCAATATTTTACTTTGTTTTCTCATATTAAAATATACAAGTCAAAATCAAATAAAAATATATTTTTTCCCCCATAACCATTTTACTTTAAGAAAATAATGATTATGTTTGGGGGGTGGAATGACATATCTTTCATAAAATACTGTGAGTAAAATGTCAAATTACATAAAAAAAGACTTTTAGAAAAATCAATTTGTAAGGTTTTCTATCAGCTACAAAAGCATAGGTCATTGTTAAAGGTATAACAAAAGTAATACTACACTCTTAAAAAATATTCGACATTTGAGATTTTTCATTGGTTTTAAAAGTTAGATATCTTAGAGAAATGTCTTCAGAGAAAGCAATATTACACATTTCATAAAAATGAAACTTTTCCTTCCTATTAATATGTAAATGTGCTATAATGACCCCAAAACACCTATCAGCACATTTGATAAAGTTTATTCCTTTCTATAAATTTGTAAATGTGCTTCTAAAATGATTATGAAAAACCTCTTGTTGCATATTTCACAGACATAAGGTTTTTCCTTTGTATGAATACTTAAATGTGTTTTTAAAGAACCATTTCGAGAAAAAAACCACTTGTTGCAAATTTTTCAGACATAAGGCTTTTCTTTGGTATGAGCCCATAAATGTTCTCTTAAATGACAATTTTGAGAAAATTTCTTGATGCATATTTCACAGACATAAGGCTTTCTCCTTAGTATGATTCCTTAAATGTGTTTTTAAATAACTATTTTGAGAAAAAGCCCTGTTGCACACTTCACAAGCATAAGGCTTTTCATTTGTATGAATCTGTAAATGACATTTTAAATCACCCTTTTGAGAAAAACTCCGGGTGCACACTTCACAAGCATAAGGCTTTTCCTTAGTATGAATCCGTAAATGTGTTTTTAAATTACTATTTTCAGAAAAAGCCTTGTTGCACACTACACAAGCATAAGGCTTTTCCTTTGTATGAACCAATAAATGTTTTTTTAAATGACAAAACTGAGAAAAACCCCTGTTGCACATTTCACAAGCATAAGGCTTTTCCTTTGTATGAACGAATAAATGCCTTTTTAAAGTACAAGTTTGAGAAAAACCCTTGTTGCATATTTCACAAACATAAGGCTTTTCCTTTGTATGAATACGTACATGTATTTTTAAATGATTATATCGAGAAAAGCCCTTATTACACATTTCACAAACATAAGGTTTTTCCTTTGTATGAATACATAAATGGGCTTTTAAACCACCAGTTTCAGGAAAGCCCTTGTTGCACACTTTACAAACATAAGACTTTTCCTTGGTATGAATCTGCAAATGTTTTTTTAAGATATGATTCTGAGCAAAACCTTCGTTGCATATTTCACAAACATAAGACTTTTCCTTTGTATGAATCCGCAAATGACATTTTAAATCACCCTTTTGAGAAAAAGCTCTGTTGCACACTTAACAAGCATAAGACTTTTCCTTTGTATGAACCAATAAATGCCTTTTTAAAGTACTAGTTTGAGAAAAGCCCTTCTTGCATATTTCATGAACATAAGACTTTTCCTTTGTATGAATCCGTAAATGACGTTTTAAATCACTCTTTTGAGAAAAACTCTTGGTGCACACTTCACAAGCATAAGGCTTTTCCTTAGTATGAATCCGTAAATGTGTTTTTAAATTAATGTTTTGAAAAAAAGCTTTGTTGCACACTTCACAAGCATAAGACTTTTCCTTAGTATGAATCCGTAAATGTGTTTTTAAATTACTATTTTGAGAAAAAGCTCTGTTGCACACTTCACACACATAAGACTTTTCCTTTGTATGAACCAATAAATGATTTTTTAAATGACTAAACTGAGAAAAACCCCTATTGCACATTCCACAAGCATAAGACTTTTCCTTTGTATGAACCAATAAATGCCTTTTTAAAGTACTAGTTTGAGAAAAGCCCTTCTTGCATATTTCATGAACATAAGACTTTTCCTTTGTATGAATCCGTAAATGACGTTTTAAATCACTCTTTTGAGAAAAACTCTTGGTGCACACTTCACAAGCATAAGACTTTTCCTTAGTATGAATCCGTAAATGTGTTTTTAAATTACTATTTTGAGAAAAAGCTCTGTTGCACACTTCACACACATAAGACTTTTCCTTTGTATGAACCAATAAATGATTTTTTAAATGACTAAACTGAGAAAAACCCCTATTGCACATTCCACAAGCATAAGACTTTTCCTTTGTATGAACCAATAAATGCCTTTTTAAAGTACTAGTTTGAGAAAAGCCCTTGTTGCATATTTCACAAACACAAGGTTTTTTATTATCATGAACAAGTAAATGATGTCTTGAGTTCCCTTGAGTGAAAGCCATTTTGCTAGTTTAAAATGTGCAAGGTTTTTTCACAGACATGAGAACAAAAATCTTTATTTAAAATCTGCAGTGAAGAAAATGGGTCTTGTACTCTTGTACAGAATATGAATTTATGCTAGCATCCTTCTGTAAAAGAAGAAAAAAAAGTTATTCAATATAATGCTGAGCAAGTATGGACAGAACTTTATTCATTATAATTTATGAAGTAAAAAAAAAAAAAATCAGCTAGTTTTGACAGATTAAAAAAAATTAGCTAAATAATTTTTTCTGATTTCTGAAGAAAACATTAACATTTGATAACATTTTTTTAAATTCAATCAGAATGTAAAATATACAGTAATTATTTGTTAAATATAAGTTCATGCAGCTTTTTATGACAATCTGGTAATATATAGAATAAGTAATATATAGTAATAAGTAATATATAGTAATAATAAGTAATATATAGAAAACTGCAGGAATTATCATGACAAAATATGAGTACCTTCTTGGAGGAGAATCAGGTTATGTACCGTGTTGTGGTACTAAAAAGATAAGCATATTGCAATGCAGATCAGGGTTTCAATTTTATACTATTAGTTTAAAGAGGAAAACAGTTCTTTAAGAATGAAGATAATTTATTGTCAAAAAACAATCCTTAAAAATAACAGGATATAGTCATGAAATCTGCAAAACGAGTCCCAGAAGGTTTTCACATATTCTATAGTGTTCAGACACAATTATCAGCATCTAAAAGTAAATTAAGTTTATTAGCAAGCAACTACTTGCTAGAAAACTCTTCAACAGCCGAATCATAACTGACTCAGTTTCAGCAAGTGTCTGCTATTTTTAGCCTATGTGGCTATCTTCATGTACTTTCTCAAAAAAGATCTGCTTTTGCCACAGATCATAGATTTCTCCAGTATTTTCCAGAAGCATCCATATGATAGCCAAAATGCCAAATATGATGCCTACTTGACTGCATTGCCAAGTTTTGATTAAAACGCCATAAAATTCAAGGGGCAGTGTTGCTTGAGAATATTACAATTTTTATCACAAAATATATACAACAGAAAGTAATATTAATGTACTAAACATCCAGATACAAATTACTTACACTATATTTTACACATTCATTACACAAAATTTGTAACAACAAACAAGTAAAATATATTTTACTTGTTTGATTATTGGATTTAATTATTGTCAAGATTAAGTGTAACAATGAAGCTATTGTCATTAGACAACATAATTTTTTAACACTATATTAGTATAACATGGGAGAAGATTTTTGAAATTACAAAAATTTGTTTGATAAAAGGATTTAAGAAAATGGTTTTTTTTTATAATGCGTCAAAATATTCCCTATAATTTGTTTCATTTAAACGCAAAAGGCATTGTTTGTTGTGGCCGGCAGTTTAGTGGCAACTAAAAACCTACCATGTAGGCCAATGTATGGTATTTCTACTAAAGCTAAAAGTTCCCAATTTTAGAGAGACGGATGAGAGCTTTGTTACTTGATTGAGATTCAAAAGTACAAGTTTTATTGGAAAGCGTGTAAGGTAGGTATGTAAGTAATCTAGGATATCCAGAAAATAAAGTACAATAGAGCCTGTTTTTGTGCGGTCCTTTTTTTTAATGCAATTTTATTTTTGTACAATTTTTTTTTTGCTATCTTTTTTTTATGCAGTACATGAATTTTAACGGCTCTGGCATCACTGTAATGTTTTCTGTGAATGCACATGCATGCACTTAAAGAAGCTCTTTTTATTAGTTATAAACAGTCTCTCGAGAATGCAAGTTCAATTTCATTCTCTCAACGCACTAGCAGCATGCGGTTGAAGACGAACTTTCAATGGCAGGGACATTATTAGTAATTTGACAGATATTGAAGATGGACAAGAACTGGATTCTTTTAGAGGGGATAAAGCATATGCAGGGATCCAGCTTTCCAACAAAATGGAAAAGCATTTTCTTAAAATAGATACTAATTCCAAAAGAAGTTTGAAATTCTAAAAAGAGGTTCGATCATGCATACCTGGTTATCGTGATGTTCACAAGCAACTGACCAACCGAATGTTATAACAAAAACTTATCACTTACTTTATGGAGCCAAAAAATAAATCGATTGAAATTGTATCTTCAAGTGATGAAAGCAATTTTGAACTAATTCATCATAGGAAGAATCACTCTTTGGTTACGATGAGTAGCAGTGAAATACATATGAGCATTTCGAAAATTTCTCCATGTATACAAAAAGAAATAAAATGTTTTAAAAATGTTTCCATATGGAATTTAATTATTTATTTTGTTTGGAAGTAAATTCATAAATAATTTACATATTTTTTTAATTGTGACTTTTTTTATTCTGTCTCTCTCCACCACATAAAATTTTTTTGTTGTATGTCGACAAAGTTATTAGTTATATGCAAGTATTTATAAAATTTTCGCATATTTTTTGTGCAGTTTTAAATGTGGTTCCTATTCTACTGTATAAAAACAGGGTTTACTGTACATTACACTGCTGCCAGAAATTAAGAGAATTTGCAGACTTGATTGATTATCCCTAGAACTACTGGACCCATTTTAATGAAATCTGATAGGTACATACATTGTTACAATACAAAACAAATAACCATTCAACAATTGCAATACACAAGCATGATCGTACGTAACACTTTTTGGAGTTGGAAAGTATGAAACAGCGGTTGCAGAATAAACAAAAGAAATGGGTTAATAGGGCCCATCACCGCCTCTTACAGCTATACAGACCTCACAGTGTGATGTCATACTTGAAATAAGGCAGTTTTTGTGGCAATTGGTCCCACTCATTCAGCAAAGCTGTTTTTATTTCTTGGATGGTTCTCGGAGGGGGTTGCGAGTTGCAATTGCCCTGCTGAGACATGCTCTATAGGGTTGAGGTCTGAAGACCTGGCTGGCCATTCCATATGGCAAATATCCTCACTCTCTAAAAATTAGTTGACCAGAAGAACTCTATATGGCCTCGCATTATTGTCCATTAAAATGAACTTGGGGCCACATGCACCCCTGAAAAGGCAAACATAGGGCAACTAATTTATAGGCGAGTTATTCAATGTTTTCTTTTTTTAATATACGGAGAGATAAATTTAGTAATATTATTTTGTTATCATTATAAATATAATTTCAAATTAGATTGCATGTATTAATTTAAATGATTTTAAAAATACTTTGAAAAGATATTTTTTGAGGAAGCTAAAAAACAGAATTTTATTGGACTGTGAAATATACAATGTATTTATTATTATTATTTAAAAAATTGAAGTCTGTTTTTTTTTTGTTAGAGTTAATTTTAGTGTTATTATAAATTTCTAGTGTTATATGTTAATAAGATTTTTTTAAAAAAGGAAAGTACATATTTTTTCTATGGGAGTTGTATAAGTAGAAAAATTTTTTAGATTAAAATTTATGTAAATCCATTCTATCATTTGTTCATGCTGTGTACAGGCATATGTGAGATTGTCAGAAAAAAGGTTCAGTTCAGACTTCATAATTTTAATTTAAAAAAATCTACTTCCTTAGAATGTCTTATCATGCAGTTATCAATATTCTAAATATAATAAACATAAAAAAAATAGTGTTTCAATGAAAATAAAAAGTAGGGGTTTTTTTATTTTGTTTTAAATTTACAATAAGATATTGGAAAATCTCAAACGGGTCGATTTTTAATGAATTCGAATATTACTATTTTTGGTAAATTCATTATGTACTTTTTTTATTTGTTTTTTTTATGAATTAAGTTTTGTTTTGATTTGTTTCAATAAATAATAATATTAAACCAATTTTTTAATTATGTTTTCAGTTTTATTATGTTTTTTCAACTACACTTATGTGCAAGTATTTTTCATAAATAATTCAGTACTAATCCTGGGATTTGGATAATGTAATCCCGAAATTGAAAATATAGCACAGGATTGCAAACCCTATTTTCAAAGCATTTTTATTTTGCAATCCCTTCCCCCATTAGAAAAAATAGCTGTCTAAAACATATTTTAAAATATGAAAGTTACTTTTGCGAGTTAATACATACAGTTTAAAAACCTCCACACTTATAAAAAACAGAGCTTCATTTTTCTCATGTATTGCACAATATCTTTTTTTAAGTATTCCAATTTTTTACTTTATAAGGATTCTGAAATTAGCAATAAAAGTATCTTTAAGTAAACAATACATTCTTCATAAACTCGTTCTTTTATAGTTAAAACTTGTCTCAAAGGTCACCAAACTTCTTGGTGTCTTATTTGGCACCAAGGAAGGTTGCAAAAATTCTGAAGTTGAAAATGCTAGGAAACATCCTCTGAAAGTGGGACATGAAAATTAAATTCAGGAATTTCCCCCCAAATCCTCAAAAAAAGATTGAAATAGAAATAGGATTGAGTTCCCTGCATTGTTAAGATTTGTAATATGAAAAATAATGGTTAAAGTGTAGAATTTGGGCCTCTTCAAAGCCAATCTTTTTGGCGACCAGAATCAGTTGCCAAACTACCTATATGTAGCGATAGGTGTTCCGAGAGTAATGGAGCAACGTCAAAGTAATGAAGAGCCAAATTCATTCTGGTATCGAGATAAACATCATCAAATCCTAGGGACCCCTATTCTACACTTTAGCCAAAATATTTATAAACCAAGATGACAAAATATTTTATACCCAAAGCTTTCTAAGCATTAATAATGAAAACAAAAGAAGGTAAACATTTACTGTACGGTCACCCTTGGCGACTTTTTCAAAATCTCGCCAAAAGTTGCCAAAATGGCGACTTCTTCTACGAACGAGATTTAAAGAAAACAGCGTAGTGAAAATGTTGCCTGCGCAAAAAAAATGGCGGCCAAATCACTGAAAACGATAATCAGACAGTCTTAGAAGAACATTTACTCTTTCATATTAAAATCAAAATCACTGACTCACCCACAAATAGACCTGAACTAAAATCTCATTCGATGTCATTCGACTTAATTAAAAAAAAAACCTTTCTCACACTCCTTTTGATGTCATGCATTTGTCCTTTCACCTTAGATTTACACCTCCACTTATATCGTGCCTTTCAACCAATTTCATATCCTTACCACATTTACAACACACATATCTATCCGCAATGAAACCCGCTTTCATACAAAATTCAAACGTTTCCTTCCCTTTTCTAACCCATAAAAATACCTTAAATTAACATTCTCATCATACCACATAACATCATTCTCACAAAACATTCTCGCACTTACCTCAGACATTCCCCATGCAACAGAAATTTCACGAAAAGAACGCCGTAGCTAAAGACTAAAAAAACGCAAGTACAACGTGGTCGAACGAAAATTTAAATAATGGCGGCTACATTCTGTTGTCCAATAGGGTCACTGTAATTACTTGTCGGGCCGGATGGGGTTGCCATATAAAAAGATTTATCGCCAATTTAAAAAAATCGCGCCAAGGGTGACCGTACAGTAAATCTGTTCCCTTAAAATAAATCCTTAAAATATAAGCTAAATACAAAAAAATTAACGTATTTACTTACAAATAGGGAAAAAATTAACTGTAATGTAATTACACAAAGCCCAGTGCCTGAGTGGTTAATGCATGGCGCTTCTACACCACAGGTCAGAGGTTCAAACCTCAGGCTGGGCAAAGTTGACTCAGGCTTTCATCCCCTCAGTGGGTCAATAAATGAGTACCAAGCTTGCTTGAGAACTTAACACTAAGGGTTTCCTGTCAAACTGACCACCTGACCAGAACATCTGCTCATACACTTCAGGGCCCAAGGTCACATATACTGAGTTGGGCACAATAGTACTTGATCCTCCTCGGCTGTTGCACCACTGAGTTAAGTTATGTATTACACTGTGGTCCTATTTGTCAAATGAAAAGATAATGCAAAATGCTGTGATTTGAAGACAATAGTGAAAGCAGTTTTCACTCATGAATTAAGAGAGCTTTCTTATTTGTACATACAATACCCTTTGGCAAAATTCATAGTATAATACTTTAGTGGAAAATAAATTTACAATATAGTATAGGATGTACAAAAATTACCATAAATTATTAAACATAAAAGCACTTCACAGCAAGAAATATAATTTAAATCCATATTAAAAATGCTAATAAATAAGAATAAAAATAAAATATACAAAAAGGATACAAATTAAGAAATCTTGTCCAGATATATTGGTAGATTTTTAATACGGTCTTAAAAATTTAAAAGTCACAGAGAAAAAAAAATGATCTAAGATTCAAAGACCATATTTTAGAAATTCTACAAAGTTCCATACAAGGGACTTATATTCAATTGAGTTATCTGACTGAAAGGCTGACATTACTTCTGTAAAGGAAAGATATCAAGAATTTGACCAAGTCATCTTTATACAAAAGGATATAAAAGATCTAACACAGGAAAAAGTTCCAGTTCTTCCATCTATAAGTATATATAGATGTATAAGTATATATAAGACTATGGCCAAGTATGAACAGCACTAAAATGTTAAAAGTCCAAAGAAAGTTTCATTTCAAATTATGCTCTATTTTAGCAGAATCAATGTAAGAACACTTACAGCTTCTGACACACATGTGGCAACTCCATTTTATATTGTCTATGAGCAGACCTTGATAGAAAAGGCATACTAAGCAAACAGAATAGTTTCATTCCTGCAGAAAATCAACTAACAATAATTCTACTTCAAAAGATAAGGTTTACTGTATTAGTTGGTTCACTCGTGTGGGTAGAAATGAATTCTTTCAAAAAAATACATCTGTTACACTTGAGACTGAAATTTGAAAGCCAGGTAAATTTTGAATCCAGATGAGAACTTTTTTTACTGGAAACAAACAGGACAAGGCAGAAATGTAATTATTGACATCAATATTTATAGCTTAAATTATACTACGTGAAAGAGTTTTGGGTCAGCATTAAATAAAGTATCGATTAATCCATTCTCCTTTTGGTTTAACTAACACTTTCTTTAGTAACTTTTTATATTATTGGAGATATTTCCGCGAAACATTTACTTTTTCTGAAAAACCTTCGTGCACGTCTGATTAGATAATAATATATAACACCTCAAAGCAATTGTAACAAATGAGCAAAAGGGGAAAAAAACAACTTATTTGATAACAAATGCAATACAAATGAAAATTAGTAATGAGAACAATAAAAAGATGTATATAAAAAGATGTCCCAAAATTGTGAGCTTTAGACTTACATCAATAAGAATTAAAAATTTGGCGCCTTTTTTGTTGCAGTTGAATAAATAACTGAAAAAAAAATTTAAGCAATAGTAGAAAG
Source organism: Trichonephila clavata (assembly GCA_019973975.1). Taxonomy (NCBI): domain Eukaryota; kingdom Metazoa; phylum Arthropoda; class Arachnida; order Araneae; family Nephilidae; genus Trichonephila; species Trichonephila clavata. The sequence goes on from BMAO01034224.1 coordinate 22,596, forward strand.
AAAAGAAATTATATTTCCCTCGAAATGGCCATTATATACTGCTAAAGTTACAGCTACAGTTATTTTTGTGGGATGCGGAACAACAAAGGCTATTATTCCATACACAACAAAAAAATATCAACAAGTTAGTTGATGTCAAAATATTTCATCTACTGAATAAAAAATCTAAATGTTTATCTATTTGATAATGCTCTTTCCAGTAAAGCCGCATTCACACCAAGGCAGTCAGCGTGAAGCGTTGAGCGTCTAGCCAATCAGAGACATCATCTCCAGCAGTGGAAGAAGTTGTGATCGCGACTATTTTAACTTAAAAAAGATTCAACTTCAGGCGTTTGAGCATGCAGTTTACTCACGTGTCGCACACTTAACCAATCACGGATGAATATGCTTTTGTATTGTTACTAACTCAACCGCTACACATTCTAAACAATAGGAACTATGAATAAATTAAATTCTTCAAAAATCTACTTTTAATCAATTAATTTTTATTGATTATAGTTAAATTATCGTATTATCATCCAAAACAATCGTGTGCATTAAATTTCAGCTCAATCGAGCGCTTTAAAACGTGAGGAAAACTTTTAAAATTTAGACACAAGTCGCCAAAATGTCGCTAAATTGCCAAAAATGCTACCAACGTGGATATATCTGTAACTCTCTGAATAATTATTTTTGTAAATTAATTGTTATTAAATTACTGTATTGTCACCCAAAACAGTCGTGTATGGAAAATTTCAGCTCAATTGAGCACTTTAAAATGTGAGAAAAAAAGGTTTTGACCCAAGTCGCGCGCTGAAATGGTCACTGTGTCGCCAAGAATGGCGCCAACATTGCTGTATCTGTAATTCTTTGAATAATTAGTTTTAATCAATTAATTTTTATTAATTATAATTAAATTGTCTTCTAAAATAATCCTGTTTTTTAAATTCCAGCTCAATCGAGTGCTTTAAAATGCGAGAAAAGAGCTTTTAAAATTTTTGACCACAACATAGTGAAAAGAAGAAAAAACCCATTAATTAATAATAAAAGCTTGAGAAAAAATGCTAGGAAGAAAATTTATACTTCCTTAAGAATTTCTTGTAATTATTTATTTACATTTTATTTATTTTTTTTTCTTGAAAAAATTGATAATAGGTCGTGTGTTATGGCACAATTGTGTTACAAAATAAAAAAAAACTATTTAATATTTTCTTATAGTGTAGAAATCCATAATATCAGTATAAAAAAAATTGAAGCATTTTTTTTATACAAAATTCTATAATAAGAATTTCTTCTTGCAATACAGAATATAAAAAACACCTTAGCATTATAAACTATTTCAAAAAAACTTCCTTGATGATAAAGCATATATACTCTAGAGTTAATTTACATATTTTAATATATTCAATAATGATAAAATGTGCATTAAATAAAGTGTATTTCAGATTTATTCTTGTATGAAAATATTTTGCATTTTTTTTTTATTTTGTTATTATTTAAGTTTTGTAAGAAATGCCATCTTATAGTTTTTTTATCGTAAAACTTAATAGTTTTTATGATCATAATTTTTGAGCATGTATCTAGATTACAGTTTTTTAACCCTATGCGTCAAGAGAACCCATCTGTTACACCAGAATTTTCTACAAACAATTAAAAGTGCATGAGTTTTGTAGCTTTGCAAATAATATATGTAATTACATCAACATTTACTCAAGACAGATATTTTTTTATTTAGTTTTCCTGTTATATATTATTTGATATTATTTTTTTTTGCCCAGTTGCAATGGACATGGATTGATATTGGCTTTCTTAAAACCAAAAGATTTGTGAAATAATCCAATCTGTATATTTTTTTGATGAGTTTGCATTGCTGTGAACTAATAAAAAAAACATTTCATTCAGTAAGCAAGGATGTCAGATATTTAATTCAATCTTTTGATAAATATATGTTTGTAACATACATCTGTCACATTTTTTTTGTATTTAGATGTGCAACCAACAAAAAAGAATGATAAACACTGGTCACATTGTGTTGAGCTTATTAACTCTTTCATCCTTGGTGGTACATATGTTGTACCACAAGTTCTTATTTGTTTATTGTGTGGTGGTTCATAAAATGCACCACTTGTTTCAATGCCTCAGAAATTGATGCTGGGGGGGGGGTACATTCTCTGAACCAACACAGAAGTCAAATCCTAGCATTTACTCAAGTTTCCAACAGATATCAGAAGCTAATTGCATGTAATGGGTTTATGTAGTAGTTCATTCTTTGATCGTCTGTTGAGTGTTATTTTTTGGAAGTGACTGTGTTGTGTATTTTTATCTATACAAATAAATAAAATTGAAGTGGCTGTTTGTAACTTCAAATTAGCAGTTTTTTACTTAATGCACTAAAAGTATATACGGTACTCATAGCAAAAAAAACAATTTTTAAAATTTTTGTCTGTCTGTCTGTTTGTTCCGGCTAATCTCGGAAACGGCTGGTGCGATTTTAAAAATTATTTCACTAATGGAAAGCTACCTTAACGGGGAGTAACATAGGCTATATTTTATTCCCGTATTCTTACGGGAACGGAAACTGTACGGGTGAACGTGAAACTGAATGCCAAGATGAACGCCAAATTCTAACAAATGTTTCGATATCGCCCCCTTTTCTAGTGAATATTTCTATACCACCCCTCCCACTCAAGAGAAATAAGAGTGTGCATAATACATGGTGAAAACAAAAGTTAAGTTTTAAAAAATATCCTATTACTAAAAGAATATATTTTTTTAATTTTATTTTTTTCTAAAGTCCCAGTTTTTTTGTTTGCGAATCTGAAATAGCGATTGCCACAAATATATTTAAATATGTAATATTATATATTTTAGTCATAGGTAGAATATTATTGGAATTCAAACGCTACTGAATTTTAGATTACCTGTTATAAAGACAGGCAGGGGTTTTGAGTATACGAAGTAATTCATAATAAACTATTGCTTTCAAAATAAATATAAATTGACAGTTTCAGCCTTTAAAGAATCACGTTAATTCCTGGTTAACATATTTAGTTATGTTTCTTGGATAATATATATAATGAAATGCAGTGGACGAAACATGTTTCCTACTGCTCACAGACAAACACAACACGTGCACTACAGAAATTAAGATGCACTATATCATTCAATTTAATGTATGTCCGAATGTAATGTAATCTTTTAAAAAATTTTCATCCACTTCCCGTACTACCGAAGTATGTGAATTTTCGTACTTGTGATATAGGAATGATTTAAATACATACAATCAACATAAGGTAAACAGTATTAAAGTTTACTTTTGTTAGTACATAATCTCAGCGTGTTTTTTTAGTCTTTTTTAGTTAATCTGCCCAAGCCCCTTCGTGCCATCTCAACGCCCCCCCTGAAAGCCTCAAACGCCCACAAGGGGACGTTATCGCCCACGTTGAGAACCTATGGTATACATGTATTCAGAAATCTAATTCTAACGAAGTTATCGTTAAAACTAATGCGAGTTTTTTTGGTTTCCTTCCAGTTGAAAGATTAACTGGAAGAGAACTTTCAAATTTAATAGTCGAGAAAATTAAAAAAAATTAGGGCTAAATTTTCTAGATATGCGGGGGCTGGCCTACAATAACGGAGTGAATATGAAAGACCTGAAATCAGGGGCTCAATTTAAAATAAGAACGTTAAATCCGTGAACAATTTATGTGCCATGTAGTAGCCACTCTTTAAATTTGGTCGTTAATGACATGGCAAAAGCATCCTTAGAAGCCTGTACTTTTTTTAATATAGTTCAAAAAAAAAATTTTTTTTCAGCAACTTTTCGTTGGGTTATATTATTAAAATGTATGAAGGGCATAAAACTTTAAAGCCACTTAGTGTAAATAGCTCGGAAAACTGAATAGAGGCTATTAAACCCTTAAGTTATCAATTGGGTTGTTTTTATAATAATGCTGAAATTGACAATTCTATAAGAGATGAGGCCTCTGGACTATTAAATTCTACTTAACAATGGAAGTTCCTATGGCCATCATTATTTGGTATAAAATCTTTAATTGCATTAAAATCCAATATAAAGCAAGCTATTTCAAACAAAATATTACGATCTACCATCTACTATGGAACTCTCAAGAATTTTTTAAGGATCTTCGATTGCGGATTTGACTTTTGATAAAATGCACTGTGGTGCAAAAGAACTGGCCGTCGAGATTGATATCTTTGCTAACTTTGAGGTGACGCAGCCACGTCACAGAGTTCAATGAAAAAATGTGAATTTTAATTATGAAGCACAAGAGGATCCGATGAAATATCCTAAATTAAAATTCAAGATAGAGTTTTATTTTTTTTTACATTGGACGAAGCAGTTAATGCCTTGGAATACGGATTTAATTTAATGAGTACTGACAGTAATTGTTTTCAATTTTTGTACAATATAAATGATTTAAGAGATACCCTTAAAACTTTAATTAATTAAAAACCGTAAAAATTTAGAAATGATGTTGACCGACGAAGAATCATTGGATGTAAATGGGCTTGATTCAGCAGATGAGATGTCAGTTTCAGCTTTAGCAGGCAAAAAAGAAAGCCCAGTTGAAGTTTTAAAATTTCTTTCAGTTTAAGAATTTGCTCCAATTCTTGCTATTACATTTATTTTACTTTCTTTGCTAATAAGTTTGGCAAGTGTAGATATTAGTTTCTCAAAATTAAAATTAATGAAAAATTTCTTACAGTTCACAAATTCTAAAGATAGATTAAATGGCTTAACTACACTGACTATCGAACATGAAATAGCTGAACAAATTGATCAGAAAATTTTGAGAATTAAAAGTCAGAAGAAGAAGAAAAAAAAACAGTGGTAATTTTTATGTGTTTTAGTTTTTAATATATATATATATGTACTGTTAGCTCCCTTTTTCTTCGAAAGGAATATTCAAGTTTTATAGGTGTGCATTTATGAAATTTTTTTATCTTTTTTAATAATAGTTTTTTTTTTACTTTGGGGTGAGGGGCGGCATTTTTCATTTCTGTCCGGGGCGGCAAAGTTTCTAATTTTTAAGGTGGTCTAAATCGCTTAAACAATTACAAATGCTGCAAATTGCATTGTCTGATAATTTGAATTTATGTCGAGCCCTGAAGTGATGATCATTTTACTGAAGATTCGAGTGCTTAGAATTTCTTCTCTTCTATTTTTTGTCCACTTAGAGATGATGCCAATGTTTGGAATGTTGCCCAAATTTTCAAAATATTTGCTTGAATAAAAATTATCGATTGCTTTTTTAAATCTTTCCTGATATATTTTCTTGTTGATATCTACTGAGGCAATCCAGTCGATGTAAATGTTAGACTCTGTGATAGCAGGGGTGGCTCTAGGGCCGGACAAACCGGACCCATGTCCGGGGCGGCATTTGAACAGAATTTGAAAAGTACTATATATATATATAATTTAAGTGTGAGAAATAAATTCACATAAATGAGTAATGATTGTAATTGAAAGGACTACTGATTTAAAATAAAACTGGGTTATTCTAATTTTAATGAAATTCAGTTCAGTTCAGTATAGTGATAATACTGTATAATTGGAAGGAGCGGATCGAGAAAGCGCTATATGTACTGAGATAGTTTTTTAATGCAATGCAAGCGCCATCTGTTGTCCAAAATATTATTTATTTTCGTGAATATATGTCATGACTATTTTTCAAACCTCAGTTTAATCTGCAATTTATTTAGTTAATGAAAAATAAATAAATAAATGTGACTGAAAAACCCAAATATATTGGATTTTGTAACTTTCATTAAAATATCTAAACTTTTGCTTTGCGTGAAGAAAAATTAAAGCATAAAATATTAGAAAAATAACCTAAATTTTTATATAACATGTAAATTAAATAAACTAGATTTAAATTCTATTCTTTTTTTTCAAAAGAATTAAGTAATATTTCAACTTATCAAGTAGTTTTTAAAAGTACCTTTTAAGAATAACTTTCTCAATATAATATAATATACATGTATGAATATTTACAACATTTAAGCTATTTTTTTCAACACACACATTACAATATATTGAAATCAAATATTATCACCAGGATATCATATTTTAATTGCATATTTATGCCAATAGTTAAATGATTAAGCTGAGAGTAATCTTGTAACAAATGCTATCAATATTTTGGAAAATTATATGTCGAATTTAAAACATTATTTTCAGTCATATGTTTAATTAAAATAGTATTTTAATGTATAACATACACATTGGAAAATAACATATTAAAAAATTACGGGCATAAAAGTTTTTTTTTTTTTTTGACTTAACAAATTTTAAATGCGTTTTTCTCAGAATTTCAGCTTGGAAGGTGTAAAAGTTCTAATCCCTAAGGCTTTTTTTCCCCCTGTTCATCACAGAGCAGTGAACATTTTTGTATATATCCCCAAACGTATGTTCTATAAAATTAAGTGTGGATTTAAGACTGAGATCTCTAGTTACTATTTAAAAAATTTTTGTGTTTCTTTCAGGTTTTTTTAGAAAAATTATTAAAAATCAACAAGGGAATAGATTTTCAAATCCATACTAACCTTTCTTTGCAATAATCTAAAAAACATAAATAACTTTAAAAGACTAAAAATTTTTTAAAAAATGAACATTTTTTCAAAAATAATTGACAACTAGTTTTTCATGTAATTGAAAAAATAAAATTATATCAAAACATTTGTCCCGCTTGTCTATAAAAATAGATATTGCAACACTTTTCATTAGGCATATGTTATGAAACTGTTTAAATCAAAATCTGTTGAAAATTTAACTATTAGCTGAATTACTTTCATAGGGATCAAAATGTTTTTTAATTATATGTGGGCTAATTGTGTGTGGGTTTATTAGGGGATAAAAGAGGACAATAAATACTTTTTCAACATTAACTTAATAGAAAAAAGTCAGCTCTTTAATTAATTTATTTTGTTTCTTCAGTTTTTATATTGTATCATGTTAAGCTATTTTTTTTAACACACACATTACAATATATTGAAATCAAATAAAATCACCAAGATATCATATTTTAATTGCATATTTATGTCAGTAGTTAAATGTGAATGACTTGAAAGAATAAAGAACCACAAAAATGAAAATAAATTAATCTTATTTATTAACTGAATTGAGAGCAGGAACCTCCGGTCAGGAATTATTTATTTTGATTACTATATATAAGTATCATCAAAATCTGTATATATATTGATGGATATATAATTTCTTGTGAATTATATCCATCAATTGTTAATCTATCAATTTAATCCTTCTTTAATATTGTTTACTTCTTCAGTAGTTGGTTTTTTGAGTGTACCAGCAGTGCATTTTTTTCTTCGTGTAGAGAAATACCCAGGTTTATTTTCAATATCCTTTTTTATATTTATAGTTGAGGATTCTATCATTTTAATTATTTTATTATTGTGTTCCTTTTTATTATAGCAAATATTTAAGTATAAATTAAAATCATTGCTGTTTAGCCCATGTGTTCCAGCAATACAAATTTTGTCCTTTCCATATTTTGTAATCATTTCTTTCTGAAAATCTGTCATGATTATGAGGACAAAATCTTCATCTTTTAATCCGTAGTCATTCCCTGATTGTCCTGCTCTTTAAAAAAAAATTATCCAAAATGTAAATAAAATGCGATAAGAACTTCAGCAAAAATCATTCGACTAGTACAGCAATACAAAAATTGTATAGAACTATTCAATTATTTTAGTTTCCATATTACATAACAGATGGTGCTAGCATTGTATTAAAAAAAACTATCTGGGTGCATATATAGCGCTGTCTCGATCCATTCCTTAATTGGAGACTTGGCTGACGCCTTATGCTCCGACAGAATTTGGTGATTATAGTAAATTTAGAATCTATTGGTTGATATTTTAGAAACTATTATTGATATTTTAGAATCTATTGGTTGATATTAAGAATTCTGCCACTTTTTAGACATGCTCTATTGTTTTACAATTCGCTATTGTTGGATAGGAAATAGTGCCACAACGCTTATATAAATGCTCGATGCTCGTCGGCGCCGCTCTATGATAGAGCCTCTGTTTATTTAATATTAATTTCCGCGTATTCGGTGGTAGGGCGGAAGAACAAAAGTAAAAATTGCTCCTGCTCCAGAAAATAAAATGAATTTGATACGGTATTTCGGATATTTTATTTTTGATTTGTAGTTTTTTTTTACTGGTTTATTTTATTTTATTACTATTTTGATTGTAAGCATCTTTTTCTGTTTGTTATCTTCAACTGGGAACGGGGGCACCTAGAACCCGAGGGCCCAGGGCTGCAGCCCATTAAGGCCATACGTAGATCTGGCCTTGATTTCCTGTGGAGGGCGAATGCATGAGCCATTCTCTTTTGATTACTTCAGAACTTACATATTTTCGAAACATCATCAAGAGGGAAAACATTCTTTTACAAACATATTGCCTGCATGAAGCCGAAAAATCATTTTTATGGAAGTCGACTTTTTACATATTTTCGAAACATCATCAAGAGGGAAAACATTCTTTTACAATCATATTGCCTGCATGAAGCCGAAAAATCATTTTTATGGAAGTCGACTTTTTACGAATTTTACTATAACTAAGGCCTAATATAAACTTTAGAAATATATATCTTATATAATTTGCTGTAAAAAAGACCATATTATTTTTTTATTGCAGCGCCAACTGTTTCACATTATAAACTGAACTAACTAATAAAACAGTTTTATCTAAATCAAGCCTTTTGATTATAAGCCAATCTCAGGAAAGCTAAATAACCTACCACATGATGTTCTGTACTCTGTATGCAATCGGCACCTAGAACCCTTGGGCTGCAGCCCATTAAGCCCATACGTAGATCTGACCTTGATTTACTGTAGATGGCGAATGCATGAGCCATTCTCTTTTGATTACTTCAGCACTTACATATTTTCGAAACATCATCGAGAAGGAAAATTTTCTTTTACAATCATCATATTGTCTGCATGAAGCCGAAAAATCATTGTCAAAATGTTGACATTTCACAGAATTTGTTTTACACCAGAAATTACAAACGTTTAGGGTAATATTTCGCCATAACCCAATATCATATTCATATTCTGATCTAAGGTTGTTTCTGTTTTGAATATATAGCTGAACATTTTTGAATCAGCTTGAATGTCATCTTGCACATGTCTGAACTTTACTTTTCGCTTCTACAGTTTTTTGTGGTGTAGGATCTACTGCCATAATTTCACCTGTAGTCGTATTTGGAGATGTATCAAGTAGATTTTCCGTTATGTTCTACGAGTGAAGTCAAATTGAAGAACATTATACGTTTTGTTCATTTGTTCAGCTTGTTTGATTGTTTCGAGCTCTCTCTTGTTTGATTTATCTTTTTTCGTTTCTCTGCACCACTTAAGCAGGGACGTCTTAAGGATGAGCCAACTGGGCCCGGGCCTCGTCTGGTTTTGAACTCAGCGTTAAGAAGATCATAATTCGAATTATTTCAAAGGGCAAATGTTATTTCCTGTTGTATTCTTCGAAAAACTGGGAATTTTGGACGAAATGTCAACTGGATACATGTAATAACCACCATCCACGTGCAGGCTTAGGCCTCTACTACCATCATTACTCATTCAATCAAAAAACGGCAGTTGGTCCAGCCGGTTTGTGCGATTGTAAATCATGCACATTTATTTGTTTCGAGTTATTGTTTGTACGAGTATTTGACTACGTATGCTATGTACTGTTTACTTTAAGGTCATAGGTGGGGCCTACATTTGTGTAGGGGCCCAGGACCTACTTTTGAGTAGGACTCAGGGCCTCAAGAAGTCTTAAGCCGTCCTTGCACTTAAATATCACTCTGCTCAACTTCTTTATTAACGTCGACATTTGGGGATATAAAACCTACAAAAAGAAATAAAGCAGTAATTCTTCAAGTCTTGGCCAAAAGTAAGAGTTTTAGAGTCTAGAACAGGGATGGCGAACCTCTTCTGAGGCATGGGTCAAATTTTGTTCATATTTTTTTTAATACTAGCTCGTGGGTCACTAATGCCCTTTTGCATCAGAGTTAAGTTTAAAACTTTTTAACTGAGTATTTTAAAAACTAAACATCTTTAAATTCAATTGACTTACTGAGTAAAAATAAGCGAGGTTTGACGATTTAAAATTATTTAGTAGGTCTAAATTTTCTTAAGTGTTTGGTGCAAATGACAATGGCAGTTTGAATAAACAAGGAGTAACGAAAATTACATACTATATACACTCATGCACAGAAAAATTAGCGCTCCAAGAAAGAGTCGTCAAATTGAAACGAAATTTTACATACGTAATGACTACTTTGATATAAGTAAACGATTAAAAAATCAAAGGAAAAAGATCATTTATTTCAGAGAAAAAGGCAAAAGAATGGAAGATTTAATACCCTGCTGAACCCCCTCTAGCGCGAATGCATGATGCGAAACGATCAGGCATTGAGACATACAAGTTCTGTATGATGTCTTGAGACACTTCGTTCCATGTTTGCTGTAACCTTGCGTCTAGTTCGTTCAAACTCATGGGATGCCCAACTCGCCATCCCAAATACTTGATTGAAGACAAATCTGGGGATAGGGCACGACAAGGAAGGGTAATAACAGTGCGGAGACAGTTTTGTGAAACCCTTTTCGCGTGAGGCCAAGCATTGTCTTGCTGAAAAAGGCCCCTGGGAACCATTACATGAGTGACAGCACATGTGGTTGCAGGATGTCATGGACATACCACTGGGCTGTAATGGGGCCACGGATCAATACTAGGGGTGACCGTGTATTGAAGGCAATGGCACCCCATACCATCACACCAGCTGTGGGAGTGGTGTGTCACTGCAAAGCAAAGGCAGGATTGAGGGGTTCACCACGGGGTCTCCACACGCGAACACGATTGTCATCGCTGCTGAGATTGAATCTGGATTCATCGGTAAAGATGACCTGGTTCCATTACGTTGCGGTCCAGTTTCCTCGTGCACGGCACCACTCTAAACGGAGGCGTCGATGGGTGGGCGTCAAGGGAAGTAGACATAATGGGCGCCGTGATCCCAAATGTCTTTCAGCCAGGCGCCTTCGTATGATTCGAGAAGAAGCAGAGACCTCTAGTGAAGGTACTACCTGTGCCTGGATGGCGGCTGATGAAGTAGTTGGCTGTGCGTGTGCATTTCTTAGCATGTGGCGGTCTTCTAGACAACTGGTCTGTCGAGGGAGTCTGATCCTGGTCTTCGTGTAAATGTCATCTCTCAGATCCACTGGTCCCAACACAATCAGAGTGACCTAATTGACGAGCTATTTGCCTAGCTGACCACCTAGCTTCCACCATGCCGATAATTCTCGCCCTCTCAAACTGCGATAGCTGTTCATATTGTCTTCGAAAATGGCGTAATGGCATGTCTACCTCAGTGCTTCCTTTGTAAGCGATTCAGCACACTCAAACCAGGCAGGGCCGATCCTAGCAGGTGTGCAGCGCGTGCACCGCACGCGGGCGGCCGAAACAAGGGGCGGCCGCATATAGTTCTGTCAATGAAGCAAATTTTTTTTTTTACGAATTTCTCAAATTAAAACTTATAATATGTCGAATAAATATATAAATTTTAAATAAATATTGGAAAATCAAAGTAGGTCCCGATTTCTGGATACCACAGTTTAAAATGTTAGAGCTCAATATATTGGTCCATTGTCCACTAATATCTACTTTTTATAAATATTTTTCGTTTGCAAAATTCGTGGGAGAACCGACAATATCGCAATAAAAAAGGTTTTTTACTTATCAGCGACACTGGCGGCGCACTGAAGATCGATGCTTAACAAAAGCATCTCAAAAATGATTTTTGTGAAAGTTGCTTTACCAAAATATCTTATATAGTTAATATAACCTAAGACAAGTGTTTAAATACGATATGCAATTCGGAAAATTAAAAGTTCACAATTTAGTAATAGACTTACAATTTAGAAAAACAAAATAGAAGAAGTGAGATTTTTGTGTCTATGCTTTTACAACGCTTATAAACAATGTCCGTTTTCCTTTTTAGTGTAAGTGTTGTACCTCTGTTAAAGGTAGTTTCCAGTAGTGTTATTTGCTGTTAAGTTATTTAAAAAAAAATCTTGCAGTTTTTTTTTTTTTTTTGATTAAATATTTTTTAATAAATAAACTGTTTGAAAAAAAACTTAAATATTCATATAGCATTGTTAATGTTGACGAAGTTTGTCGAGGTTCTAAGTTTTATTTTATGTTGTAGGTACTTATTGGTATTTTAGTACCACATTAAAAAAGTTGTGGGCATTGTGCGTTTTTTTAAAGCTCGAAGTGCGATAAGCACTGAAAAACAAAAATTAATGAAAATATATATTAAAACAAAGGAACTATATGTAGTTGCCCACTTATATATGTACTCCATTTATTCGTTGAAGATAGGGTTTCTTTCCTGGGAAATCATAAGATTTCCATAGTTTTTGCATTCCTGGGAATGGAACGAAGCTTAGATAATCTATTAGGTAGCTATTTCTGACTTGACTGTAGCTTTCAACCTCGGATATAAATTTTAGCTGACCGTACTGGGGCGATTTGCGATCGTTCACCCCGAACTTCCTGGAATGTTCATTACCCAGCAGAGTGGGGTAAGAGTGTAATAAAAGAATTAAGTACCCTTCCCCCACCTGTAGAGTTGGTGAGAATTTTCCTAGCTACCCCTGAAAAACTATTTTTTTCTTATCAGTTTTTGTCAGCTATAGAGCTTCTTCAACTCAAAGTATTTAGTTTTCAGGAGAATCACTTTTCGTAGCCAACCAGCTCGAAAATCTGATCAAAGCTCCAAGATATTTGTTTATGTGAATAATGTAAGTACTAATATATTTAAAACTATTATTTATTTCATTTTCTTTTCGGATACTTGTAGGATTGAATTGAATCAGCAATTTGAAAAAAGGAATGAACCCCCAAACTATTTAGTGGAGAATTTTCGCAACTCCTCTGATAGTATTTTTCTTAATCAAACTTTAGTGTGAGATTCTTACATTAATATTTATTTATATTTTTTGTAACAACAATATAGCGATTTCATAAACAAGAAATCTGTTATACAAACAAAATCTCTTAAATACGATAATTAATATTTTTAAGCGATGCTTCAGCATCAAAACAAATTTCAAGTATATATATATTAATATTTATCGCTTAGTTGCAACATAAGGGAAATAATTTATTCAACTTCGACTGATTAATTTTGAAACGCATGTGAATCAGTAAGGGAACGTTAATTTTAGTAATTATTTTTTAAATGTGAATTTTGTTTCGATACTTTAAATTTACAAAATCTTCAATTGTAACATTTTTTCCATGTCATTAACAATTTTTGCTTTTTGTGCTTTAAGTGATAAATTTCATTAAAAAAAGAACTTTTAATTTGGGGAAAGATTTTTCTTCTGTGTATATGATAAAGTTGAAACTAAAAAAGTCGAGGTGGTAACAGCACCTGCAAAATAAAAACAATTTATAATAAATAAATATATCACATGAGTAAATTCTTTTATATTTGAATTTGTAATAATTTTCTTCGGAATAATTATTTATACCTGCGAAATATTTCTTTCTGCAGATTTCGTTTCTAGTTACATTTGAAAGTTATTAATCAAAATATCGGGGATTTCATTGGAGTACAAAGGCAGATTTTGAAATTTCTGTTTGCCTCACCAAATTATACTAATTTTGCAGGGTGCATGGATGAAAATATATTTGATCCAATATTTACTTTTTAAACCTTTTTCAGTTTTATTAATAGTTATACGATATACATTTTCAAGTTTTAATACAAATACAAACATTTAAAAATCGGAAAATTTATGTGTCAAAGCTGAATCGAAAATTGAAGGGGAAAGAAACGGTATTTTCCTTATTTTATATAATTATTATTGATAAAATTTTAAAATAATTTCTTTTTTAAGTTTTTTGAAATTTTGATATATTTCCGGGAATTTCGGGAACGACAATTAATTTCCGGGAATGGAGAAAACCGGTAAGATTTGAAGAGTAGTTTCGTATGATTTAATCCTCGTAGCCCCTTACCGTGTCACCATGTTTACTATTTTCTCTATGTTGGCAGGATTTATCTAACTGATGGGTTCTTCATAATACCTCCTGTGTGTATCACGTTTAAGATTTAATTGGTGAAGCTGTGTTGAATTGTAATTTTGCCTGATTCATTGATTCCTAAATTAAGTAACAACATTGTCTACTATTGTCTGTTTTAAAGTACAGTCAAAACATTCTTTTTTGCGTTAATCGTTACAATAATGATTTCAGATATATTTATTTATACAACAAATTTAAATATTTTTTTAGAATAATTTTGAAAAATTTTCCCCCGCATTTAGAAATTGGCTATAGATATGTGGGAAATAAATCAGTTTATAAAAAGTCAGGGTTGTTTTTTTTTTTATCAAATTCAACATATTTCAGATTCACCTTTGGTATTTAAGTTTAAAACGTTGTTTTACATATTTAACGATTTCGCAATAAATATTAATTTCTAATAAAACATTATTTAAAATTATGTTTCTGGTTTTATTATTTTTACCTTTCCTTGTATATTGAAAATAAAGGGAGATTTGTCAACCCATGAAAGATAACTTTAAAGGAATAGAGAGGGAAGAAAACCAAATTTTTTGAATTTCACCCCAACTGGATCTTTTTATTAAAGATTCTCAATCTAAATATCACAAACGCACTCTTAATATTATCAGTTATAATCTGTTCCAATACAAACACTAAATCAATGGATGTCACGACCGATGAAGGATATGAAATGGCAAGATCATCATCAACAGTTCCATTCCCGGTGAAGCCGAGTGCGAATTTTTGAGCGAAGAGAGAATTTAACATTTTTACAAAAATATTGATTTATTAGTAGAACAAGATCCCAAACAAGTCGCAGATTTTAAATTTACGGTCGATGAGAATGGTGGAAAATTCAGCTGTTCATACTTCAACAGAACTTTAGTGAATGGGAAGAAAAGAAATCGTACGTGTGACTCTGTTATTCCATAAAACTAAATTGTATTTTTCGTTTTGCATGTAAATTGTTCAGTAAAGATGTTTTTACAACCCAATTTGTAAGTACTGGCTTTTCTGATTGGTGTCATTGTCCGGATTACCGTAATAAGAATGAAAATACTCTAAAACACATAACTCTATATTGGGGAGCGAATTATGTTGGATAAAAATTGTATTATTGATGTGGAACAAAATCTTTACGAATGAGAGAAAAGGCTATGGTGCGCCATCATTGAAAGAAGGATTGCAATAATACAATTTTTAGCCAGTCGAAATTTGGCATTCAGAGAAACTAGTACGAAGTTGCGCCATAGAAATAATGATTATTTTTTAAAGGCAGTCGAGATGTTGGCCAAATTTGATTGAGTTCTTTCCGAACATCTTAATAATGTCAGTAAATGTAAAGATAACAAAACACGTATTCCACACTAATTAGGGCAGCATTTTCAAAATGAAATATTTTAGCCGAATTTATTCTTAATGAGATAACCCGCGTTGTCAAAAAAGCCAAATATTACATTATAATTCTTGACTCTACGTCAGATATTAGTCATACAGAACAAATAACGTATGTAATTGGACTTGTAAATACTACTGATGGTAAGGAATTTTAGAATTTTTTTTTTCTAGAATTTTTTCCAGTAACACTGGATAAGGTATGTGCAATTTTCTATTAGGGTAGCTCTGTTACATATTCTGCTACTCGAAATTAAAGATAAACGGGGACAGGCCTACGATTATGGATGGAACATGAAGGGGGAAAATAGAAGGCTTCAAAAAAGGATTATCGATATGAATTTTGGAGCATTATACTTGCCATACGAGTAAGCGGCTCATACATCAAATCTCATCGTTAATGAAGCTGACAACTCCAGTGGTGGATTTTCTGGTTTTCTTGATATGGTACAAGAGGTATATATTTACTTTTCTGAGTCCCTATGTCGATGAGATTTACTAAAATAACACGTGAAAAGTTAATTTTGAAATCATTAAGTGAAATAAGTTAGGAAAGTCGTATCTGGTCTCGTCTATTAGACCTCTAAAACAAAACCTCAAAAACATTATTACCACATTAAATGCCTTAATTGTAGATACCACCAGAGACATGAAAAAAGTTGGGTGCTGAATCAATAACTAAGTCTTGAAACATACATTTAAATTTTACGTTCAATTTTAATTTAGGATGATTTACTATCAAAAATTTATATATTGAGTAAAATGCTTCAAAATCCTAAATTAAACATTACGGAATACATTGAAAGCTCAGATAATCTTTAAAAATATTTAGTTTTCCAAAGATCTGACGATAATTTTAAAATATTTGTCTATTCAGCAACAATACTTTCTAGAGATTTAAGTATTGATCCCAAATTTCCCATATCAAAGCCCAGAAGAAGATACATTTATTTGATTACGAGGGCAGTGATGAACAAGTTTCAAATCCCTTCCGGCACTTCAAAACTGTTTTCTACACTGCTGGCCACACAAAAGCCAATACCCTGAAGAAAGCTGGCAAACCATGGGAAATTCACATCATGTGTTGGCGGTGGCGAAATGCTTTTCATTATAGCACAGACGCACATCACGAGCGATCGTAGCACCCTTCCCCGCAAGTGCTATATAAGGGGAGAACAGATCGGCGATAAAAAGCACGGCAATTTTTTTTCGTGCTGTGGTTTTTATTTGCGCAAGCTGTTTACCTATGCAATATGGAGGACATCGAGCGTCATTGACTAAGTTTCTGAATTCAACGGAAGTAGAATAGTAGCCTATAGGGACGCCTCAGTCTGTTACGCCTCATTCGGTGTCCGCTCGTACCATTCGACGCAGTTTGCAGCAGAGTAGAATGTCCGTAAGGCATCCAATGCTTCACTTACCCTTGACTGGAAACCATAGGCGTTTGCGCCGTCAATAGTGCGATGAACTGTGGACATAGACAACGGAATGGGACATTATGTTTACTGACGAATCTCGCTTCTACCTGCAACATCATGATGGTCGGATTCGAGTTAGGAGACAACCGTGGGGAGAGGCTGCCCTCTGGTACGCATTGCTAGTACACTGAACAGTCAGAGCTACATCTCTCAGGCGTTGGAGCCCGGGGTCCTCCCAAACATTCAGCGCTTGCCATCAGCCATATTCCAACAGTATAATTCGTAACCACATGTGGCGCCAAATGTTCAAGAGTTCTTCTTTACCCATCAGATTGAATTGCTTCCTAGCCTGCTTGTTCTTCTAATCTATCGCCAATCGAAAACGTGTGGTCCATGCTTGCACAACGACTAGTCCGGGATACACAACCCGCCGCTACACCAGATCAACTTTGCCACTATGTGGGAGCCGCATGGACTGCTGTACTTCAAGGGTATATCCAAAGCCTCTTTGATTCTATGCAGAGGCATGAGGTAGTGGTTATAGTTAACAATGGCGGCTGCACTAACTGCTGATTTTGTCATCAACCACACGTCACAAGAGGCTGTAATTTTAATCATTTGATCTTTGTACAACATATTATCTGCCAAATAAATTTCGCTGTGATATCTTTAGTCCTTCTTGGTATTGCATTTTGTGGGGCTAGCAGTGTATTTTACAATTCTTGATCATGTGATCCCTTCGGTAAATGACAGATTTATCTCTTTATCTGAGTGCTTTTCAATTTTCCGCTTTCTGTATGAGTTTCACAATATTTCCAAGAGAGTGTATTTATTAAGATCGCACTATGAAGCTACACAAGGGCTATTGGCGATGTACCTTGTAATTTTGAGCCATGGTTAAATGATGAAGATGACACTTGAGCTGAACCCTCCATTTCCCAAACTTCCACACCACAAAAACGGGAGAAAATTTTAGCATCAACAGATTTAGCGTGCATCGACTCCTCTACACGAGGGGCGAAAGCGGTTCTAGGCTTGAACTCATGACAATCGAGTCGATGACGTTGACCTCTAGACTACCGTGACCACATATTAAGATACAGATACAGAAGGAAGAAAGTTTTGTGAAAAATATAGAGGGTGTACAGCCCTTTAATCGAATAACTTCCCTCAAAAATATTTTTCCTGGTAAAAACAACCATTTGCGATATTATAAATTATAACAAAAAATTATTCCCCCCCCCCTTTAAATTTTGCTCTAACAATAAGAATTTTTTTTAAATCTTACCTGGTTCTGTGGCTTCTAATGAAAAAAGTTTCAGTAAATTAAAAATTATTAAAATTACTTGAAAAATATCATGACACAAGATGTTCAGATTTGGCTATCATCTCTATGGAGTCCGAAATCTCTGAGAAAATTGATTTCACTGAAATTACTGACAAATTTGCTTCTCAAGAAGCCCAAAAAGTTATTTTACAGTCAATTATTAGGTAGTCTTTGGAGAAAAACTGATTTATATGTTTTTCATTTCACGAGATTTATGCTTTAGTACTCTTTTTATTAGCTAATATTTTCCGAGTAAATTCTGCTGCTTCGCATTTCTAGTTATAAAATATCTATTTTTCTTTCAAAGGTAATATTTTCGTTTTCTTATGATTTTGTTAAAATATTTTGTCTTGTTATAACCTATTAGCTGGCCAAAAAATAAAGTTTTACACTTGAAATTTATTTTGTAGTTTTGTTAATGTTTTACTTTTGATTCCCATACAGGTTCATGACTTTATAACGTTAAATATTAGTCAAAATCTGAAAATTCTCTAGAGGGGCGGCACAATAGGTCTTTGCACGCGGGTGGCCGAGACCCTAGGATCGGCCCTGAAACCAGGTTTGGTTACCTGTTTTATACTCCACGGAGAACGACGTTAAACGCCCTCTACCTTCTATACGTAGAGCGCAATCACGCTGCATTTCTAATCATTTGCATATCTCCCCGACATGTACCTTTATGCCAAGTTTCGTTGCAATCCCGCAATTATTTCTTGGTGCGCTATTTTTTTTTTTGTCCATGAGTGTATATTGTGAAGTATCTATTTTATATATATATCGTTAATAATATTATATATATATATATATAATCAAAATTTCTCTACAAGAGAGAGATGAATTAACATGATTAATGCTCAAAAGAATAGCAATTGCTAGATAACAAGACAACAG
Source organism: Trichonephila clavata (assembly GCA_019973975.1). NCBI lineage: Eukaryota > Metazoa > Arthropoda > Arachnida > Araneae > Nephilidae > Trichonephila > Trichonephila clavata. The sequence continues at coordinate 41,733 of BMAO01034224.1, forward strand.
AATTTAGAAGGAGATATGAAAATTTGAAATAACAGAGTAAAATATAAAAGAATGGATGCTTCAGTATTATCAACATTGCTGACTTAGGACAGCTTGTATACATAAAATTTTCCTTCGATAATTTTTAATTATTTAGGGGGCCCCCAGGTATCATTAGCCCAAGGCCCCCAAAGGTCACGGTCCGGCCCTGATAACAACTGACAGTACAATGGAAAATGTTTTTAAATAATGCTTCGCACATAAAACTTGCTGGTGTATTATACATGAAATTCAATCAGAAAATATGTAATATTTTGCTTAAGATGCTGAATAAATACAGAAACTATTTTCTGAAAGTCAGTATCCATATATTTATATGCAATATCAAATTCTGTAAAAATATCAAGACTGATACACTTTCCTTTCAACGTTATTAGTTTCATTAAAAAACACATTCTTCATTCATTACATTTCCAAATTTATACCTAGCAAAAACTACAAATTGGGCATAACCATTTATATTATTAATCCCATCTAAAGCAATTGAATACATTTCTGCATAATTTAAGGCTTTATGTATTTGAGCAAGAAAATATTTTTTTCCAATTCGCGCGATTACTTGATCTTCAAATTATATTGCGACTTACAGGTAACTCATTTATACGCTTTATAATCAAGCATTTTTCTTTAAAATCAGCAAACAATGTAGGACTACATTCTAAAAACGCTTTTTAAAATTTTTTTTTTTTACAAATCCTTCTGCTGAAAGAGGTTTCCCGTTGCGAGCACAATGCAATGGGTAACTTAGAAACTAGCAGCTGTAACGTTATTTTTTTGGAACCAAAAAACTTTTTGAAACACTGCTTTGAGAAAAATTCTATCTTTTTTTTTTCTTTTGTAAGGAACAAGCTTTTCTATCCTCATCTGTCGACATGCCGAGATTTGAATGCAACGTTTTAAAATGTCTTTTTACATTATATGTACGTGGAATCACTTTTTCAGTACTAATCATACGTATAACCATTTTATTCATTTCAATCCCCCCATATTTATCAAACCTTCCAGCTTGATATAGCCTGGAACTTGTACGGCTTGTTTTTAATTTTTTAACCGCCAACATAGTACGGGCTACAATTAAAAATATTTATACTTAGAATACATTAATTTGAGAAGAAATTTTGTATTAACGTATCTAATATACACATATGCATACTACACATTACTTTTAAATGCGTTCGAAATGTAAGTTCAACACTGTTACTGACTTGGGCAAGCGCCTTAAATTGCTATTATAGAGAATAAGAGACATGTGCATGTGGTCCCCATTGGCATCTCACAAGGTGAAACAGTGAAGAGACGATACAAATGCTATAAAAATCTCTTTCTACAAACATAACCTTACAAAAGTGCATTTCATCCGAAGAAAGTGCTTTAAATATGATTATTTGTGCTTTTGTTAGTCGATTTTTTTCAACAAACCAAATGTGAGTAAAATTATACACTTTATTTGATATTTTGTAAACATTTCTGCTTTATTTCAAATACTACAGATCTTCACATACATTTGTTGTCATTTTCGTAACTTTGGAAACTATAATGATCAAACTAAAGGTTATAGACGTCCTTTAAATTGATTTTGTGTCAATACAGGGCTTGAAAAAATACAAATAGAATATAAATAATCCACACAAGTTAGAAAATCTAAATAAACCCGCGTAAGCAAACAAGTGGTTGCCTAGCAATCGTGGGTCAGTTGAAAAGCTTGCGTGGGTCAGTGGCTGACCCACGGGTCATAGGTTCGCCATCACTGGTCTAGAACAAGATTAACTTTTTTATGGATGTCGTCTTTTTTCGAATTTTATTATAACTAAGGCCTAATATAAACTTTAGAAATATATCCTATATAATTTGCTGTAAAAAAGACATTATTTTTGCAGCGTCAACTGCTTCATATCATAAACTGAACTAACTAAAAATAGTTTAATCTAAATCAAACCTTTTGATTATAAGCCAATCTCAGGAAAGCTAAATAACCTACCACAAGATGTTCTGTACTCTGTATACAATCGAACATCTGGAGTCTGAACGAAGTCTGTAAGGCATTAGGTGTAAATTGGATACAAGACGATTTTTATATCTCAGATTTGCACTCTTGACATCACAGACATCGCCCTGATGTTTTTCGAGCATTAACAGTAAACAGAACATGCTCTTAGAGGCCCCATAAACAACTGCCTACTCCGCCTAATGAGTAATCCAGCACTGAGTGAATGTCGAAATGTACACGAGACTGAACTCTAAAACTAGATTTGTGTTTCTATTTTTGTTCAAACCATACGCGTCCGATTTGGCCAACGTTATATTCATGAATGAGTCAAAATTTCAGTGGCGTAACTGAGAACATTTGGGTCCTCCTGCAAAGTCAGGTTTTGCCCCCTCCCCAAGTTAGATTTTACAAAGGGTAAGTACTTGGTGGCAGTCAGGCCTTGAGCACCCCCCCCCCCCCCTGCGATGTGGGGGTGTACGTTACGATACTGCAAAATTTGAAGAAAGCGTGTTGTCTAGAGCGATCGCAATCGGCCAAGAACAACATCGAGTATCACGTTTTTAAGCAACATGGTGTAGGCAGAGATTTAAATCACATCCAGAAAGAAGGTTCTGTAAAAAATGTCCAGTACCCTTGAGTCATCGAGAGACTATTTTCAGTAGCAATTTGGTATTGCTTTCGTTTTTAACTATTCTTGTATCGATACTGCCGACCTATGGAAGGGAGTAAAGAAATGGCACACATGTGTGGACAGGCTGTTACTTTCCCCCAACTTAAATCTCAATTATGTTCTTTCGGTTGCCCTCTGCAGTGCTCTGTTGATATCACGAAAAGCATTGCCACGCGCGAAAACTGAGCAAGACCGGATGACCTTAAACAGTGTTAACGATTTTGATTGTTAAAGATATCAACACAACTTTTTAAAAAACCTTTAATTTGTGTTCCCCGCATAAAGATATCTGTAAAATCAGCAATTGAGGATTTTTTTCGCATTTAAGTGCCCCTAACTTCTGGAGGTGTGTGTATGTGGAGGGGTGACTAGTTACAAATAATAACGAACAAGTGTATACAATCCGGAACAAGTCTTAAAGACTTGTTGTAAATGACATATCCTGTTCCTTATTATATAAAAGCATTGTTTTCCTACTATAATTGTTCATTAAAAATAATTGTTAGTTTAAAAAAAGAATAAATTAACCAACTGTGTGACATTTAATTATCAGTATTACTTGATTTCGCCTATTAAACTCGTGTAAACAAGTTACAAGACAAGTTTTGATGCACACTTCAATTTTTCATTTCTTTTTTGCTTACAGATTATAATGTAGCAAAAGTATTTTGACCTTTAAAAGACATTTAACTATCAAAGAGCACCTTTCAAAGTAGCCCTAAAAAACCATATATTTTAAGTCCCACACAACGCTTTGTTAAGAAAATATAATGAAAAAAGGAAACCATTTAATAAAAGAACTAATCAGTGGTGTAACAAAGAATATTAGAGCCCCCTGCAAAGTCGGATTTTATGGTCCAAGTCGGATCTCACAAAAGGTACGTACTTGGCATCAGTCAGACTTTGGGCCCCCTGCAATGTGGGGGAGTACGTTACACCACTGGAACTAATACTCTTCTTAATATATATACAGTGAAATACGTTTAACACGAAAGCGTTTAAGGCAAATTATCGGTTAACATGACCTAATACAATGGTCCCACAAACTATTAAGAATTTTCATTAATTTTTTTTGTCTTAACATGAAACGAAAAGATTTCCCTTCGGTGAACGAGCAAAATACGGAAAACGCCAGCTAGATTGAACCGACTTATTATATTATTGGAAGAATTCATTGCCGTACATGATGATAATGTGTATACAGTCCAAATTATGACAGACAAAGGCATTTTGGAGTTTGTACAAAGCTAAAAAAATATCACTGATGCAGATTCCGACGAATAAAGCAGCATCCAAAGTAGGATATGCCATTATTTAGACGCATATTTCAATGGTGAAATGAATAACAAAATGAACTGTATCAAACAATTTGATGCAAAAAAAAAAAAAAAAATAGATTATTTTCCGAAAGCTCAATAAATGTTTTGTTTTAAAACAAAATTTTGTATTATATTTCTTTAAGTTCTTGAGAATGTATTTGTTTCATTGATTTTTATTAAATATATGCATATATACATATCTATGTAAATAAAGTAAACTCTAATAAACTTAACTTTGTTGTTATATGGGTTTTTTTGTATATGAATAAGAGATGATGTGAAATGAATAAATAATGAAATATTCCAGCGTTATAATGAATAATATGAAAAAATATTCTGGTCTCTTCAGTTTCATGTTAAGCGAAATTCACTGTATATATATTTAACCCTACTTTGTATGATGATGAAAGCTTCCATCATAGCATTGATTGAACAAAAATTTGTACTAAAAATAGATGTACAGTAAATTGTTAGTTAATGACAACTTTTTCGCAAAAGTTGCTAAATAAGGAACGCGTAGTTACAAAAGAAAATATATAAATATCACAATCAATATAGTGGGTTTGAACTTATTCATCTATTCGTTGTGTTTGGAAGAAATGTGAGATACCTTAAACATTTTTTTACAACTAATCTGAGATTATTTTTTTTTGATAATAAAAGCAATAATGGGTGTAAAAGAGGTTAGTATTTCCATGTTGTGCTGGACTCTTTAACATGTAAATTTGTATAATGATACAGATATCATAGTTACTTTAAATTATACATTTATAGTCGAATTTTTTTTAAACATTTTCCCTTTAATCTACAGCAGAAATTTACTAACTCTAAATTATTTCACAAAAATAAAAAACCATAAGAAGGGTTAACATAAGAACCATTATGCATCATCACATTGAAAATATACCCACATATTTTAGATTTGTATTTCAAAACAATTCTTAGAAAGAGATAAATATCAATTAACTGAAACGCATAATATTTATTTTAATACCAAAATGTTGTTGTTGTCGTGTCCTACCCGCAGGGGAAGGAATGAAAGTTGCCATTGCCTGTGAGACAGGTTGGACTTCTTAACGATAGATGGCGACACCACCTCCACAATTTTGGCATGGAGCTGAAGGGGAGGGAAATATTCTCCAGCCCCCTGCACTTTTGGTTTCTGCTGCGACCGCCCACAAGACTTTCGGACCCACTGATTTAACGAGCAAGTACTCTGTCTATACTCGGTGGTATTTAGTGGCATCGAACCCAGGCCCTCAGGTCTGGAGTCCGATGCTCTAACCACTAGGCTACCTATGGCCCTAATATCAAAATTATTTATGAATATGTTATAAGAGTTTATAACTTACTTTTCATTTAATTCTATATGAGAATATTACACAAAATAACAGTGTAATGAAAAAGTATCCCCTTTTTACTTCTTTGTTTTCATACAGTAAAATGTAAAAAAACAGAATATTAATTTTTGCTTCCGCATTTACCTTACTAAAAAAAACAATAATAATCTCATAGAAAAAAGCATGTATTTATTAAAATACTGTGAGTACAATATCAAACTAGAGTAACAAAAGATTTTTGGAAAAACCATTACGTAAGGTTTTCTATCTGCTACAAAAGTGTAGGTCATTATTAAAAGTATAATAAATGAAATGCTACAATATTTGACAATTGAGATTTTATATTAGTTTTAAAAGTAAGATGTCTTCAGAGAAAGCAATATTGCACACTTTATAAACATGAGTGAGAGTTTTCTTTCCAATGAACATGTAAATGTGCTCTATGTGACCAGTTTCAGTAACAACTAGTTGCACATCTTATCAAGTTTTTTGCTTGGAATGAACTCATAAAGGTCTTTTTAAACTACAATTATGAGAAAAACCCTTTTTGCACATTTTACAAACAAAAAGCTTTTCCTGTGTATAAATCTATAAATGTATTTTTAAATCACCTATAAAAACCCTTGTTGCACATTTTCACAAACATTGGGCTTTTCCTTTGTATGAGTAAGCAAATGTTCCTTTAAAGAGACATTTTGAGAAAATCCCTTGCTGCACACATCCCAATCATAAGGCTTTTTCTTTGTATGAACCACTAAATGTCTTTTTAAATGATCATTTCGAGAAAAACCCTTGTTGCATATTTCACAAACATAAATCTTTTCCTTTGTATGAATACGCAAATGTGCTATTAAATTACCAGATTGATAAAAGCCCTTGTTGCACATTTCACAAACATAAGGCTTTTCCTCGGAATGAATACTTAAATGTGATCTCAAACTACCAGTTTGAGAAAAACCCTTGTTGCATATTTTACAAACATAAGGCTTTTCCTTCGTATGAATACGTAAATGTGCTTTTAAACGTGTAGTTTGAGAAAAACTCTTGCTGCATATTGCACAAATGTAAGGCTTTTCATCTGTATGAGTCCATAAATGTTCTTTTAAACTACTTCTTGTAGTAAAGCTGCTGTTGCACATTTCACACACATAAGGCTTTTCTTTTGTATGAATACGTAAATGTACTTTAAAATCACCACTTCTAGAAAAACTTTTGTCGCACATTTCACAAAAATAACGCTTTTCCTTTGTATGAATAAGTAAATGTGTTTTTAAATTACCGGGTTGAGAAAAGCCTTTGTTGCACTTTTCACAAACATAAGGCTTTTCCTTTGTATGAGTCCTTGAATGTGCTTTTAAATTACCAGGTTTAGAAAAGCCCTTGTTGCACTTTTCACAAACATAAGGCTTTTCCTTTGTATGAATCCGTATATGTATTTTTAAATCACTACTTTGTGAAAAACACTTGTTGCACATTTCACAAACATAAGGCTTTTTATTATCATGAACATGTAAACGATGCCTTGAAATCCCTTGAGTTAAAGCCATTTAACTTATTTCAAATGTGCAAATTTTATTTGCAGATGTGACAAAAAAAATCTCTTTTTAAATTTCACAATGAAGAAAATGAGACTTGCACTCTTGTCCAGAGTATTTTATGTTAGCATCCTTCTGTAAAAAAAAAAAAAAAATTTATTCAATGTAACAGAACATGTATCAGCAGAATTTTATTCTTCATAATAATTTATGTAGTAAAAATATTCTGCTGGTTAACACAACTTCCAACAATCAGCTAAGAAATTTTTACTTATATCTGAAGAAACTATTAGATTTTTATTGTTGAAACATTTTCTTAAATCAATCAAAATCTAAAATATATATTAAAAATTAGTTACTAAAATTATATTCGTGTAATACCTTATCAAGGCAATCTGGTTAACATGAGCAATATGTAGGAAACTGAACGAATATCAAGACAAAATATGAAAACCTTCGAGGAGAATGCTATTGGGTTACAATACTCAAAAATTAGGCATATAGAATATTGGAAAAGAAAAGAATACACACTGTACAACCCTTTTTTGTGGCAATATTAAATTTTGAAATAATTTTTCTCCATATATCCATATTATAGAACAAGGGTGTCAAACTCGCATGATATTACAGGGCATATGGTCTATTTTATTATAAATTGGGGGCCACATGTTTACAATCTTCTAAAAATCAATAACATATGATATAACGCATTTATTAGACTCAATGTAAAGCTCAATGTTTTTCTTTCTTTTCATACATAGTTGTCTTATACTTCATGTTATTTTTAAAACTTAAACTATACATATTTTATATACTTTCATAAAAAAACGAAATTAAAATTTTTTTTTTACGAATTTCAATTTAACATTACTTTTTTTTACTATATTTGGCATAGTTTTTTTTCACAAAACAAGTCATCAAGATTTGATTAAAAATACTGTGCTGATGTAATTTTGATAAATAGTGATTGGGGTTCATCTTAATCTTTCTGAATGTTCGCTATTTTTCATTATAGAAAATAATAGCCCATATAAATGAGTTCTTCCAAGCATAGCCATTATTTGCATAACAAATTATAAATTTTAGGAAACAGATCTGATATAAATATGCATAAAAATCTAGAATACCAACTTCCATAGATTTTTGCTTCAACAAGGAATCGCATTAGATTTCAATTAATTTATTTGTAAGCTTTCATCAACAATTTAAATATTGATAGATAGAGATGAAGTAAAAGTGCAAAATTATAGCTTACAGGTTTTAAAATTAGAATAAATATTTCCTTTTCAAACAGTTTAATTTTGTGAGTGTATTCAATAAATTTTAATTAATAGGATTAAATCAACAGATATTGACAGCTTTCAGAGTGAGAGAAGTTTTCTTTTTCTATTTATTTTCACCAAAGAAATAATTTTTAATATTATGCATTAGAGTTGTATCAATATGATTTCCACCTTGAATCTTAAATTTATGTTGATTAAGATGACTGGCAATACTAACTGAGAAAGCCAGGTCCTTCATTCATTGTCTATCATTTAATTCAGCCATTCATAATTTTTGTTCCCAAGAAAATTATAATTTTGTCCAGCAACTTGAAGAACGTTTTAACACTTTATGATTTGAAAGACATTGAACTTTTGTTTTACATGGTAGGTCATTGTATTCACTTTCTATATCTTCCAGAAATGAAGCAAATTGATGATGATTAAGTCTATGTGTTCTCGAAAACATTGGTGACTATTTTAAAAAACATGTCCTACATTTAAAACTTTGGAGCACAGTACTGCTGATTAATAATTCAATGAAAATGTTGAAAATTATTATTGCCTTGCTGTTTGAATGTTTCTTTTAATCTTGCAATAACTCCTTTAGTAATACTGCTCATGGTAGGTGCACCATCGTGTAAAACGGACCAACTTTTGCAATGGTAACTTATATTTCTACAAAACATTTAGAAGTACATTTAAAATATCAGATTGCAACAACCTACTAGAGGTTGTAGGTGTTTGGGGGCTCGAGCAAAGATCAGCCATCACAAGTTTTAAACTCAAATTTATTTATTCCTTTACTTAATCAACACAACTAAAGGTAGATTGTAATTAAATTGCATGATTAAATGTAATAATATATAACTTTTACAGCAGCTGTATAGTTTTTGACGAATTGATCTCAATTTGGACAATTTGTCTTCACAAAGCTTTTCAACGTATTGGTCACAGTTTGCTTCATGATTTGTGTTATAGTGCCTTTTAAGATTATATTCCTTAGCAACTGAAATAGTTTTTAGATATGGGGAATATTTTAATTTTATTTTGAAGACAAAAAATATCATAGTTAACATTTTCTTCAAAATTACAACATTCTCTTTAAACTGATCTTTCTTTACACATTGTTGAAATTTGATTGTGCTTTCATTCGCAAACGATTAAGTATACACTGCCCTATATTAACTATCTTGAATATTATTCTTTAAACTTTGAAAAACACCTTTGACTGTCTCTTGCAGATTGGACACAGAAGGAGGCCAAGAAATAGAAGTTGCACTCGTGTAGAATCAGGGTAACATATATAGTTCAGAATATGCACAATGTATTTCAGAATTTAATAAAAAAATAAATTTATTATATAGTAAAATTTTTCTGAAAATGTTTAATGGAATATAAATTAAAAATAAAGGTCATTTCTATAATCAAAAAGGATTTCTTTTAAAACAAGAATAGGTAACAGGTAAATATAGTGTAGATTTATATATAAGGTTCACCTAAAATAAATTTCAAAATGAAAAAACGGAACTAGTTTGATATTACGGGGCACGGCGCCAAACGCTGTTTGGCGTGATTAAGAATCACGCCAAGCAGAGCATGCCGTTGGAATGAAATTCAAGATGGCGGCCTAGCGGTAAGACTCGCCAGGAAAATAATTTTAAACTGTTTTGAAAAACATTAAAATTGATTTCGAATGAAGAATTTAGGAATAGATTGAGACTAACCAATAAATAATTAATATCAATATTATAAAAAAATCATATTTAGTAATATTATGCAGTATACAATAATCTTGTAATATAATGTTATAGAATTTATTATATATAATATTCATATAATACTAAATAATTATTAGATATTCATAATTATTAGATATTCATATGGCATTACTTTATATTATTTTATATAATAATCAGGTAATATAATTTAATAGATTTTATAAAAAAGAAAAATCATCCTATTGTAATATAAGAATCGTACAGATATAAGAATACTCATTTAACATAATTATAAAAACAAAATAATAATTGTAAATAAATAACATAATTATTATAAATAAACACATATGTAATAATATTTATAAAATAACAATTATTACAAATAACGTATATTATATGATTATTACACATTATAATTATTGTACTTTTATGTTATTAATAAAATAATTACATAATATATTAAAGTTGATAATGAATAGCAACTAAAAAGTACTGAAAGCTTGCTATGTTCCAAAAACTGCAAATTTCTTCACCGAATTTCATCGAACAAGAAACGGAAAAAAAAATATTTTGAAAAAGTAAAATAAATGATTAAAAATATAACACTCATTCTTTTTTAAAAAAATATCCTTGTTCTCCCCAATGACTTTAGAAATATCCATATTCAAAAATTGCATTAAATAAAATATAAGACTGAAATATATTTTGATTCGGGATTGCAATGAAAATGGTTAAATTGTAAAAGAAATAGAAATAAAATCGTCTGAAATTAATAGGATTACTGCGGGAACAGAACCAATAAAAATTATTTCTAATATACGTTATCTCCATAGCAACCACATCACCAGACGATAAAAATATCAAGGTAACCATATTGTAATGTTATCGCCCATCTTGGCGAACATAAACAACAACTTGGTGCGATGCCCTGTGATATCAAACTAGCAGGGGAAAAACTTTAAAAAATTTAAATATCAGTCCTTTAAAAAAAGAATTGTGCAGTGGGCCATGTGTTTGACACTCCTGCCATGGAACATTATTGCCCCACAGGTAAGTAACGATAAATAATGTCCCCCTCCCTTGTAACCACCATCTATCCAAGAGATATACAAGAAAATTAAGCAACACCAAAAATGTTTCGGGCTCAAGAATAGTTTATTATGAAGTATTTTGCCCGCTAAGCACGAAATTCACCATAAAAACTTCAGATTATCTCTTGTTTTCAAGAATCAGAACTCCTCTCTCCTTATAAATAGCTGTATTTTCACTCATCTTTACTTGCTGTGTATAATCTTTGCGATGTTCATTTAAGCGGGTAGATGGAATAACTTCCCTCAGGATCATTTTTTAACTTCTATGAAAGACATGTAACAGCGCCACCTCTGCAGGTGTGTTTTGAGTGTAACCTAGAGCAAAGAAAACGATAGTGCACAATTAAAGTAATGATTCCTCATAGACTACAACAGGCAGAATCGAGTGACCTCGCAAGAGATCTTGACTTGCCAAAACAGAAGGCAGAGCTTCAATAATGCAATCTACTCCTACCAGGCGTCAAGTTTACAGAGTACAAAACTCGTGAAAAGAAACATTTCTTTTGAGAAGAAAGAACATGTGGTTGCACGCACTGAAGTCAATGGTTTGATGAATTTCATGAACATCAGTTATGATCCAAATAACTACAGGTTGTTTATAGACTCTTCCAAGCTTAGTTTGAATACATTACTACATAATGGCAACCTTCTACCTTCCACTCCCATTGGACATTCCTTTCACATAAGGAAACTTATGCAAATGTGAAATTACTTCTAGAGTTAAAAAAATACGAGGATCATAAATGAAAGAACTGTGGTGAAATTCATTGTGTTACTCATGGAAATACAGTTAGTCCATACCAAGTAAAGCTGTTTTCTGTGTTTGTTGAACAGTAGAGATCAAAAATCACACTACATACAAGACAAATGGCTGTCTAGAAATCTAAAATTCGGTGAGAGAAATGCCCCAAAGGATCCTCTAGTAAACCCAAATGACATTTTGCTTCCACCCGTGTACATTAAGCTGGAATTAATGGAAAACTTTGTGAAATCCATTAACAAGGATGGAGTGGCTTTCCAATACCTTGGATCAAAATTTCAAAGATTGAGTGATGCAAAGATTAAGGAGGGAATCACTGTGGGCCCTCAAATATGCAATAATGAACCCCGCTTTAAAACTAATTCTGGAAGGAAAAGAGAAAGTAGCCTTTAAAAGTGTGGCACAATGATTTCTAGGCAGCAAAAAAAAATGAGAACTATCAACAGTTGGTGAAAAAAATTACTACAAAAGTTACATGACCTAGGAGGCAATATGTGGTGAAATTGTCAAGTCGGCCACTGGTCCACCAAATTTTGAAAAATCACAGCTTAGCACATTTTTACGCCGCGATCTGACTTCTCCCTCACTGATACAAAATCATGAGGGTTACCAGATGTGGCACATTTATCAATTTGGTGGGACAAATGGCCAATTCAGCAATTCAACCCAATATGTATCTAAAGATCCATTTTTACATTTCCCATATTGATCTTTTCCCTAAGAACTTTGGAGCTGTAAGCGATGTGAACACGGTGAAAGGTTTCATCAAGATATCGCAGCAATGGAACGTATATATCAGGGTCATTTGGATGTCAATACTCGCAGGCTATTGCTGGACAGTTATAAGGGATACTCGAGCTTCAACATACAAGAAGCAATCCAAAAGGAAATTTTCACAAGTAAACTAAAAATACTACCGATTTCTGATATGTAAACACTGTTAATTGAAACATGACTTATTGTACCCTATTTATTATTAAGTAATGTTTTGTTCTTCAAATTTACCCATTAATTGATTGGATGGGTAGTTGTATACCATAAAAACAAGAGCTAATAAATAAATTTCATTTACATATTAGTTTTCTTCAACTCAAAATTAGTAAGAATAGGCTATTTAAAACTAGGAAACAGTGAAAAAGTTTTTTGTTGTCTAGTGTAACTATACTAAAAATTTTCTGCTCTATATCAGTGATTCCCAAAACAGTCTATATCGCCTGCTTGGGGACTACGATGACCTGCAAGGGGTCCACATAGGTGAAGGAAAAATGGGACAATGATCATTTGAATTTCAATTAGTTCGTCAATTTAATTTTGATTTTCTATGCATCGAATATTCCAGATATTATGTATTAATCCACATAATCTTTCATTATAATATAAATACATATTTATCTACTCTTAAAATTTGAGAATAAACAAATTTATGCACATATGTATGTGATGCTATTTTTACAAGAAGCAGAGAAACATAACATATTAACATAAACATATTAAAAGCAGAAACACACTGAAGGTACCATAAGATGGGAAATAATCAGAAAAATCAGTTTTGACCACTTAAAATCTGAAATTAAAATTAGTTAAAAAAAATGATTGTATTGCCTTTGTAAAGTCAACTTCAAAGACCTTAAAAGATAACAGGGGGTAAAATTTGCAAAATTTCTCTTGTTTTTAAGTCTGTTTTCTTATCTTCTATACTCAAAATCAGAAAAAAAAGACCTAAAATCTAGAATAGGATATTTATTTCACCAAAATATACTATTATGTTGTTGAAAATAACAATATTTCCTCTTTTTGCAAATTTTTCTAAAATTAGTCATTTTTTTCATAAGCTCTTTTGCAAATTCTTTTATAATAAAACTATCTACAGGAATTCTGGTACTTATGTATTAACACTGCCACAGATAATTTACGCAGCATAAATCGCACAATAATATACCCTCCGCTCCCACAAAATATTCTTATGCGATTTATTTGGAAAAAAAAAAGGACCAATCAGTCCCATATTGGTGAAAAGTGGCCCAATTTGTATTGCGCAAATTTGACTATGATGATATTTCAGAAATGTATACAAAAAAAAAAAGATAAACATCAGAATTTGTAAATGTTCTGGGTTCCTTTGTAATAAACAGTGGTCTCATAGGTCACCAAGATTCTTGGTGAAAAATAAGTCATCAAGAAAGGTTGCAAAAATTTCTCCAGTTGAAAATGCTAAGAAACTGAGTTTTCCCCATTTTCTAAAAGTGAGACATAAAAATCAAAAGGCACGAATTTTTCCATAACGTTCACCAAAGCATTAAAATAGAAAAAGGATCAAGTTTTTTAAATTGTAAAGGTTTGTAATATGAAAAATGTTTATGAAAAAAGCAAAAATAAATATGAATCTTAAAAATATAAACTAAATACCAGCAGAAGTATTTAATTGTACAAATGGAAAAAAATTAACTGTACTTAAGTATTACAAAATTGAACACTTCATCAAATTAAAAGATGATGCAAAATATGATTTGTAGCCAACAGTGAAAACTGTTTCCACGCATGAACAAACAGAATATTATTGTTCAACAATAAAATGGCACGAAAAAAAAATTGGCATAATTAATAGTCAGTATAATACTTTAAAAACAAAAAAATTTACCTTGCAGTACTGGATGTATAAAAAATAATCATATTAATAAAAAGAAAAGTACTTCACAGCAAGAAATAAATTTGTATCCTTATTAATAATTATGATAGTAAATAAAAAACAATGACACAAATAAAGAAATCTTGTCCAGATATATCGATAGATTTTCAAAACAATCTTAAATGTTAAGAATCTAAGATAAAAATATATACTTTAGAGATTCAAGGACTTTTACTGAATTGAGTAACCTGGTTAAAAAGACTGCTTTTACTTTTTGTGGAGGTAGGTAACAAGAATTTGATGAAATCATCTAAAAAATCCAAATCAAATCATCTTCATACTAAAAGACAAAAGATCTAAAACAGGAAAAATTCCCATATTTCCATCATAGAAGAGGACTACGGCCAAGTATGCACAGGACTAAAATGTCAGAAGTTCAAAGAAAGCTTCATTTTGATTTATGCTCTATTTTAGCAGAGTCAATGTAAGAACACTTACAGCTTCTCAAACACATGCAGCAACTCCATTTTATATTGTCTAGGAGTGGACCTTAATAGAAAAGTCATATTAAATAATTTCATTCCAGCAGAAAATCATCTGAGGATTATTCTAATTCTAAAGATAAGAAGGTTTACTGTACTAGTTGGTTTACTCGTGTAGATAAAACTGAATTTTTTCAATATAGTACATCTTTTACAATTGAGAGTGAAATTTGAAAACCAGTTAAATTTTGAATCCAGATGAGAATTTCTTTTACCGAAAAACAAACAGGATAAGACAGAAACGTAATTGTCGACATTAATTTAAAAAAGCTTAAATTGTACTATCTGAAAGAGTTTTGGGTAAGCATTCAATTAAGTACCAATTAATCCATTCTCCTCTTTTGGTTTAACTAACACTTACTTTATTAACTTTTTCTGAAGAGCCTTCATCGACATCAGATTTCATAATTTTATATAATAAATACAGAAAATTGTAACAAACGAGCAAAAGAAAAATATACCCCAACTTATTTGATAACAATAGCAATACAAGACAAATTAGTAGCGAGAACGATAAAAGAAAGTATATAAAAAGATGTCCTAGAATTGCAAGCTATGAACTTACATGAAAGAGAATAAAAACTTTGACATTTTCTTTGTTGGATTGGAATAAATATAATTTTTAAGAAAAGTCAACCAATAATAGAAATAAAAGAAATTATGTTTCACTCGAAAGATCCATTTCTCTAGTAAGTGCCGGAAGAGATATATCAATCAAACGCAGAGTTGCCACAAACTTATGCAGCAAAGTAGCTTGAAGAGGGGGGGGGGAATGTAGCAAAAAGTAGCGAATCGATTTCACTTGCAATTCATAAATATAATTTTTTAATTTTGCAAAATTACTTTAAAAATACATTAAAATGCTGTAAATATTTAATTCATTTAAAATACATTTAAATTCTTCCTGCTTGGTATCGTGATCTTCTGCGTTTTTTAAAATATATTTCTGAATTACGTTGAAGCATTTGGGGTGATGGAATGAAATCAACGCAGCAAGTCTCGTTCTTCCAAAGTCATTTTGACTCTGAGAATTGAATCTAAAAGTTCGAGGCACATTCGATTCTATAATTTTGTCTGTTCTGACGTCACTCTCGAAAATACCCTTTCAACAGTGGCATTGGACTAGTTCTACCGTAAAGCTTACTATGGGGTCGCTGCAGCCCTCATCTTCTTTCGGTTTCAGCAGAATAACATTATTTGTATATATCAGGGGTGGCCAACCTGGGGCACGGCAGAGTTGTAAGAGTGACACGCGAAGACTTATTGAAAGATTCAAAAATTTGAAAAGATAATAATAAATACTAATTTTTTTACTGTTTTATTTAAAGGTGGTGTTTCAGACAAAATAAAACATCAAAATCTATTTTAAATACACTTAATTAAGTAAAAATCGAAAATTATAATGTAGACTTTTTCATTGTTGTGTGCGTTTGTTTTCCAAAGGAAGTGCATTCGTGAGATTCCGGAATTTGAGGGAGTGTGTTTTAAAGATTTGGAAGAAAGCAATGAACTGCGCAGTGAGTGCTTGCTTCTCAAGAATGAAATAGGCTTTGAGATTTAGGTTTTCTTACCGATACTACAAGACATTTAAAAAATTTTAATTTAAGATTACAAGGAAAAAATTGATCTTTTCCAATCCTGATTGATCTTATACCTTCTTTTGTGAACCCACTTTAACTTTTTTTCCTTCGATTTTGGAGAAAAAAAAGAGAAACTGATGCACACCTAGAACAACTCGATTCTGTTAGCATCTTCGAGAACTGATCCTGATGTAGATGACAGTAAAAAATCCACGAAATAAAAAACCATTCTAAGAAAGTACTGACTGTTAAATAATTATTTAGAATTAAATTTTTCCGGTTACTCATTTTTATTTTATATATATGCCTAACCCAATTGATTGAAACTGAAAAGAAAATTTTAACATTAAAACTTAAGTTCTTACTTTTGTCTTAGTTATTATATTATTTTCAAATTTCCACTGCTTAGATTTGCATAAAATATGGGCTATTTGCGTAAAAATTTCATAAGCCTAAAAATAACATTTTAAAAACTTTTCATATTCTTTTGTTTGTTGGAAAAGTTTAAAGTGGCACGCATAGCTTTTTTTATCAGGTAGTGGCACTCTTTTCAAAAAGGTTGGCCACCCCTGGTATATACTTAAATGGAGTAATTTTAATTTTCCTTACATTTCTTAAGCAGAATTTTTAGCCTTTTAAAAGTAACAGCATGAGAAAGAGTAAATTTTGACCTCTTTGTTTCGCATTTGGATTTTTTTCTGAGAACCTCTACAAATTTTTCAATCACCGTCTAATTTACCACTGTCCTACGAGTCTATCTATATGGCTACAATGGGAGGCTACTCTTCAACCAAAAATTGCTAAGCGAGAGTTAAATATATGTTATTTAATAAGCATTTCATTACATGTTTGTGTTAAAATGATACTACTCAAATTTTGCTGTGCTTTTACGAAATAATCATGTGTATTTTGTTACAAACATTGCTCGATTCTTATTTGTGGTAACCTTGGTAATAATTTTGGCGACAGTTTTCACAACAATAAGAAATAGTTTTCGACTAATTTTATTTATATTATTCACACAACCACTTATATTTGTATTCACTAGACAAGTTAATTAAAAAAATAACCTGTTTCTGTTATTATATACGAATATTTGTTGTTTGAATTCAATTGTATAGTGGGTATAATTACATAACATAGAAATCAAAATTATCTAGATACACTAGTTTTGTTAGACTAATTTTAAAATTTTAATTATGCATTGAATCAGTTGTGCTAAGAAAATAAATGCAATATTTTGTTTTGTGATTTCTAAAATATTGTTTTATGATTGAGATGATTTATTAATTGAAATGATAATTTTAACTAAGCCTTTGTGTGAGCTATTTATTTTGCTCTTGTACATAGTCACAGTGGCGTAACGTGCACCCCCGCACTATGGGGGGCCTAAAGCCTGACTGACGCCATGAACGTAGATTTTCTCTAAGTTCGCTTCACATTTTTCAAAATCGAATTTTTAACCGATTTTCCAAACAGCGATCAAACGTTATTCATTCATCATCCAAACTTTCATACGCTCATTACTTATCTTTAATCCTATAGCCAGATCAAAAAACCGTTATTTTTCTCATTTGCTGTAATCCAGGCAACGAGAGATACTTTTTCTTTAGTGGGTTTTCTTTTTAAACCTTAAATACTAACAAATAATGGGTTGGAGGGAAAGTTCTGTCGTGTTTTAAATAGGAAGGAGATTTTTCTTGTAAATAAAAAAATAAAAAAAAACTAGCTAGAGTGAGTCATTCGGATTTTTTTTTTTTTTACTTGCTATATAATATAAAAGGAGTCTTATTTTTACAGTTCAGCATTTACTTGTGATATTTAAAGGGAAAAACATGTCAGTAGATAAAGTGCATTTACGACACTGCATTTTGTATGAATTCCAAAAAGGAAGCAACTCATCGGTTACATGTAAAAATTTATGTGTGGTATTTGGAAAAGATATTGTAAATGTTTGTACTTGTCAAAGATGGTTTAGCAATTTTGGTTCCGGGGATCTGAGCCTCCAAGAAAGGGATCAATCTGGACGACCATCCAAGATCGATAACGATGTTTTGCGATCCATGTTGGAAAATAATCCACAATTAACAAGTCGAGAAATTGCAGAAGAGTTCGGCATTCATCATACAACTGTTGGAGATCACATTAAATTTCTTGGGTTTGTGTTAAAGCAAAGTGTTTGGGTACCACATGAATTAAACGGAAAAGAATTTGTCTGATCGCATAAGAATGTGTTCATCACATCTGATTAGACACAATGTGGAGCCGTTTTTGAACAAGCTGGTTACTGGAGATGAAAAGTAGATTCTTTACGAGGATATTAAGAGAAAAAAATCCTACTGCAAACCGGGAACATCACCAGCAACAGTTCCAAAACCAAGTATCCATCAAAGAAAAGTAATGCTTTGCTTGTAGTGGGTCAGGAAAGGTCCAGTGTACTACGAGATGCTGAAACGGGGAAAAACCATTAACGCGGATCTGTACTGCAATCAGCTGGATAAATTGAATGCAGCTTGTCGTAGTCTATCACTACCCCTATGATTATTAACTCCCCTTTGCGTATTATCTAAATCTGGGTATGTTGGATTCATGATTAATGACTACTTATTTAATAAATCAATCTTATTTATTGACCTTTCTTAATAGAGAAATACACAAATATTATTCAAACTTTAAGATCAACAAAGTACAGTGGAGTGCGAGAAGAATCTGATTATGAACGACGGAATAATAACTGAATCCACGGAGAAAATAACGCATACAACCAAACTACGCATTTATATCTAATTTATGAAAACAACTGACCTGATACCTTTTCTTAAGGTAGGTTTCTCTTATTCTGGATTGCTTTAAGGAGCGGCTTCAATCTTAGCTATTTTTCAGTTCCGTTCCGAACCGAATTAATGAATACTTTTCAATAGTCTTCTCCCGACGAATATATTTCCACTAGATAAACTACTCTCTCAAAATCACCCTCTTAATCAACCTCCTTCTCTTCATTTCATTTCTCCCTTTTATATCTTTTTCGAACTCGCTAAACCCGAAATTATCTCGTTTGCATAAGTCACACTTTTGGCTCTCGGCGGAGATTGGTTGAAATAAATAAAATATTTAAAGACTCGAGAGAAGGTTAGTGAAACGCGTAAGCACCCGTATCAAGCTATCAAAGAAAAAAGGTCTGCATTAGCATGTAGAAAAGGAATAGTGTTCCACCACGATAATGCTCGACCGCATACTGCAATGGTGACTCAACAAAAACTGAATGCGTTAGGATGGGAAGTCCTTAGGCACCCACTGTATTCACCTGACATTGTACCATCTGATTATTACCTATTCAGATCTCTGCAAAATTATCTAACGTGAAAAAAAATTCAAGTCTTTTGAAAGTGTTTCTAAGGCAGTTGCTGACTATTTTAACTCCAAGGACGAGAACTTCTACATAACAGGAATTCACAGGTTACCCGAAAGATGGCAACATGTTGTAACAGATAACGGAGCATATATAATTGATTAATATTAAACATGTATTTTTATAAATGAATTCAAATATTTTCCTTAAAATACGACAGAACTTTCCCTCCAACCCATTAAAACAGTCAGACGGAGAATCGGATAAAATGCTAGGAAGATACAAAAATTTTTCAACACTGCTATTATTACTGTATACATTACATTTTGGCAGTAGGGAGGGGGGGGGAAGACATGATTTACTTTTTAAGAAGCTGCAGAGAAAATTATTGGCATCTTTAGTCCCCCTCCATGTGTTTCAATTTCATTTAGCAAAGTCGTAAATAACGTACATCTGTTATGCTTTTTTCAAATAAAATAGTATTACGATACTTGAAAAAGCATAGAGAGCATTTTAAATGAGAGCATTTGATGATAGATCTATGAGTATTCAATCAAATGAAGCATAATGAGAAGAAAGCATAATGGATGTATCAGTTTTTAATTTCATTTTCATGAAATCATTTTTGCTTCATACAAAGAACTCTCCTTATTAAAAGTTGCAGTTTTTGCACTAGAATGTTACCGAACTTAGGTCAAGTTCATCCCAGAATTCAGAAATAAAGAATCAGGTAAGTGATACCTTTTTTCTTTCGTAAGAATTTTAAACCTAAAATTATTTTGCAGTGTTCGTGTCTTTCTGGGTATTCGTTTTTATTCAAGTTCCCAGGTTATCTATCGTTAGAGATTTCCAGTTTTAATAAATATTATAAATATTCTCTATTGTTATACATTATTTACTTCGTTTACTCTGACTCCGGTTGATTTTGCATTCAGAAAAAGTTTAATGATAAATATTTTTACGTGATGTATAAAGGTACATTAATGTTATGGTTTGGCAATCCTTTGTATATATATATTTACACTTGCTGGAAAAGAGTGTTCTTAAGGACGAATGAGAGAAGATAAGCTCTGAAGAAACCACTAGACTTAATAATTCAAAGCCGAAACGACTTTAGGAAGTTTTCAACACACGGGATTATCCAACCAGCTTTTAAATAGCTCATTATCCTTTTTAAATAATTTTTATAGTTACTATTAAAACAGTGAACGCAACTTTTTCTATTTGATTTTTGTTGGTATCGCTACAAACCTGTCCTTATTTTCAAAGCTATGAAAGCAAACCGAGTTCACTTTTGTTTTTCTCAATACTTGGAATGAACTAAATAAAATATAATTTTAAAAAATTTTAAAATTCCGGTTTCTAAAATTGTTTTTGTCGTTTATGTAAGCAGTACTAGGTGAAGCAGACTTTTCTAACAAGTATATATTTCTAAGATCCGGCTTAGGGCCCAAGACCTGACCTTGCGGGGGAGGGAGGGCCCAATTATTTTCCGTTACGCCACTGCATAGTCAACTATTATTAATATAGATCTCATGAATCAAGCATTACTAATTATGATAGGAATTAAACTGCTTTGTAGATATGAAATATAAGATAATATGCAAGAGTTATTGCGTTTTATATTGTGTTACAATTATTTTGATCTTAATTAACTCAAAGAATTGAATATTTAACAATTTGAGTTTATATGAATGTATATATTTGAATTATCATTAGTTAATAAATTGCCGCATTATATATGAATTAAAAATTCTTCAGGTAATTCTTTAGTGGTATAGGTATATGAAAATAAGAACTGTGTAATTCAAATAATTACAAATGAACAGTATGTAACTCCTACAAATACAAATAGAAAAATATGTAGCTTAAATAGTAAATAAACATTGTGTAGTTCAAAATAATGGCAAATACGCAATTTTTTCAATTTCCAATAGCCAAGGTTACAGAAGGCTACTCACTACAAAGAGGGAAGGCCTGCTGTTAAGTGGATATACAAACTCTTCAAATAAGCACTTTGTATTTCAAATACTTACAAATTAAAAAAAACAGTATTCCAATACATGCAAATAATATCATTATACGGTTCAAAAGGGTTGCAAATTAACATTATATAATCTTAATTTGTTGTAATTAACATTGTATATATATCTTTGTAATATTTTTTTATGAAGACAACCAATAAATTTATTTAAAATGTTTTGAAATTTTTTTATTTCATTTTATATCTAGAAATCTATTTATTTGCTGTACATATAAATTTCATTAACCAGTTTGTAGAATTCAAAAGACTCTGGCAAGTCAGAGGCGGATTAAGGTAGTTGGAGACTCCTGGCGGTAAAAGGTTTGAGGCCCATGGACTGAGAAATCAGAAAATTATAAGGAATGAAAATATTCACTGACCTTAAATTCCCAAAATAAAATAAATTGCTAATAATAAAACCAATATCAAAAGATAAATTTAAACTGTATTTAAAAAAAAATAAAAACCTGACTTATAAGAGCTCACATTTTTGCAACACTTCTGGATTTCTCTTTGACAAATTCATCAATTACTTTTTGCCGTATCTTTTTTGTCCAAAACAACTTGTTCTATATATAATATGATCATGTTGTTCAATTTGTCTTCTCTCCCATAGCACTTCTTAAATTATTAACACGCCTTAAAACTGAAAAAGATCTCTCCCCTGATGCATTCGATATTGGTATTGTTAAAAATATTTTCAACATTATCTCTACATTAGGATTTCTCTTGATAAATTTCTAGTGGGGGTCTTCATTGTGTATCTTTGTTTTCTTTTAAAAATAATAAAAACTGTGATCCAGTTCATTTCTTCTAAATTAAAAGATTCAATGTCGTTTTTGTAAGTATCCTTTAGTATTTTTGTAACTTTCTTCTTAATTTCAGTTAATAACATCACTTCAAAGCATACAGTAAAGTGTGAATAACAGTTATATTCACATGAAACTGTTATAAACACTTTACACTTTATTATAACATAGTGATAGTTCGGGATAGTTCTACTCTTGTACTATCGCGTATGACTCAAAATAAATTCCTTACGAAATTTTCCGTTCTTTCAAAAAATTCATGACCGACTTCTTTAATTTCACTGAAAATAATTCTTCTCTTTTGCTGCCAGCTAACTTGTCGAGCTTCCTCTTCAAACGATAGTCCTGATAAAGTCCGCAGTTGCTCCTTGTTCCATTTTTCCAAATTCATTTCTGAAATTTGGGATATAATTTTCTTGAGATTTGAGCACACTACATCCTTTTAATAATTCACACTCAGATTATTGCAATGATTTGCTAGTAGCATTTATACTCTGGAGTATGGTATTCCCAAATCATGGTCATTACTTAAGTTTCATATTTTTCGATCTGTTTTAAAAGGGAAGTTGTGTGTGTGGGTTTCCAGTATTGTGGTTTTTTTCCCCTCATTCATTAGTATCATGAATTTCAGCCAGGTCACTTTTATTAATTTTATCTTGCTATAATGCTTAAATTCAACTAGCTTGAAATAGTTTGCTTTGAACTAAACATATCTTCTATCATATAACTTTATATATATATATATATATATATATATATCTTGTTTTATTTATCTTCATTAGTAGAATACACTGATGGACATGAAATTTCTATCACCAAAACGGAGTTGTGCTGTATCAGGCATGTCAAGCACATTTGATATCACGGGCCACATGATTTTTTTTATATCAAGTTGAGGGCCGCATGTTTTCAATGTTCAAAAAATTAATTAAACAGGATTTTTAGAATGATTATATTCTTATTTATAAAAATCAATGTATTACATATTATACATACATAATCGTTTAATATTTCCTTTCATTTTTTAAACTATACATGTTTTATTAAAAAACAAAAATAAAATTTGTAATACGAAATACAATTTAATATTTCTTTTATAAGATATTTAACATCGTTTGTTTTCTCTCAAAGCAAGTCGTCAAAACTTGGTTAAACATATTGAGCTGATGTAATTTTTAAAAAATGAAGATAAATGTTTATCATTTAATCTTGACCTTTCAGAATTTTTTTTATTTTTGTTTAAGGAAAAAGTTTCTCGCATATATAAATGCATCGAAACATAACCATTCATTTTACTTGTAACAAATGATAACATTTTAAGAAACCGATCTACAGATAAATATACAAACAAATCTAGAGTTTCAACTTACAAACATTTTTGCTTCAGCAAAGAATCACAATAGATTTCAATTAATTCTATTTGTAAGTTTTCATCAACAATTTCAATATCGATAGATGTGAAGTTAAAAATTAAATTGTAATTCAAAAATTTTTTAAGTTTAGAAAATATTCAATCGAATTCCATCTCTAATAATTTAATTTGGTGAAAATATTCTGTAAATTTTGATTTAAGTGATTTAATCAATAAATTTTGAAAGCTTTCAAAAAGTGAGAAGTTTTCTCTTTATGTATGTAATAATTTTTGCTTGAAAGCGTTAATATCAAATAGCATTGTAACAAAAGGATTTTTGCCTTGAAACTTAAGTTGACTAGTAAAATCAACTGAGAAAGCCAGGGGTTTTCTCATTTGATACTTAATCTTTTAATTCAGAATCTTTTTCTTCTTTCATCTTTTATTCAGCATCTTTTTCTTCTTTTATCTTTTCTCATCTTTTAATTCAATATCTTTTTCTTCTTTCATATTTTCTCATCTGTTAACTCAGCACATCCATAATTTTTTCTTTGCTTCCAAAAAATAATTTTATCCAGAAAATTAAAAAATCGTTTTAACACTTTGACTCGAAATCCATTGAACTTTCGAATAATATGGTTGACTGAGATAAATTCACATTCTATATCTTCCAGAAATGAAGCAAATCGACGGTGCTAAAGTCTACATGCTGGAATATAGTTACAATTTTACTAACTACTTTAAAATATGTCCAATATATCCAAGTTCATACCCAAGAACAGTACTTGCTATGAAATAATACAATGAAAATATTTAAAATTACCATGCTGTTTGCTTGTTTCTTTTAATCTCGCTGCTCCTTTAGTAATACTGGTCACGGTAGGTGCGCTATCCGTTGCAAGACAAACCAACTTTTTTCCCAAGGAACACTTTGTCTCAAAACTTCTTTAAATGCATCAAAAATATGTATTATGCACAGTACAGGACTCGAATTGACTCAGTTCACGACTATTTCATCACCTCTGCTGGTTATAGAATTTCGACTTAAACTTATACATCTAAATTTTTTTGTTTGTGCTGAACATAATACCGTTTTTTCTTACGAATCTAAGCCACCATCAATTCTAATTGCACCCCAAATTCTCAACAATTTTTTGTGAAAAATGAAAAATAGTGTAAGAGGATTTATCGATATCAAATTTTACGAAATTAAAATAAATTTAAAATAAGAACTAATGAGAAAGGAATAATTATTTATTTTATCAGTATTATTAACTTTTAGTCACTTGCATGCCCCCGTAATTGCTCTAAATACCCTATCCAAAAAATTTCTTTCCCTTCGATTCTAAGCCGCACCCGATTTTCAGCAGCATTAACATTTGAAAAAAGTGCAGCTTAGATTCGAGTAAATACGGAAATTCCTCCTCTTAAATTAAGTATTCACTAATAAATTCTTCTTTAGTAAATGGTTTCGATTTGTGCTTACGATTAAAAAAGTGATAATATATAACTAGTTTTTACTGCAGTTGTATTGTCTTGTATTGTCTTGTATACTTTGTTATTTTTGCTTAAAGAAAAAAGTTTTCGTATACATAAATGCTTCCCAACATAGCCATTCATTATATGCGTAACAAATGATACAATTTTAAGAAACCGATCTACAGATGAACATGCATACAAATCAAGAGTTTCAATTAACAAACATTTTTGCTTCAGCGAGGAATCCCAATAGATTTCAATTAGATCCATTTATAAATGTTCATGAATAATTTCAATATGGATAGATAGACGTAAAGTTAAAAATTAAATTGTTATTCAAAATTTAGAAAATATTCGATCGAATTCCATCTCTAACAATTTTATTTGGTGAGAATGTGTTCTGTAAATTTTGATTAAAGTGATTTAATCAATAAATTTTGAAAGCGTTCAAAGTGAGAAGTTTTCTTTTTATGTTTGTAATAATTTTTGTTTGAAAGCGTTAATATCAAATAGCATTGTAACAAAAAGATTTTTGCCTTGAAACTTAAGTTGACTTGTAAGATCTACTAAGAAAGCCATGGGTTTTCTCATTTGATACTTAATCTTTTAATTCAGAATCTTTTTTTTTTTCCTTTAATCTTTTCTCATCTTTTAATTCAGCATCCTTTTTTTTTTTTTAATCTTTTCTCATCATTTAATTCAACATCTTTTTCTTCTTTCATATTCTCTCATCTGTTAATTCAGCACATTCATAATTTTTTCTTTGATTCCAAAAAAATAATAATATTTTTATCCAGAAAATTAAAAAATCGTTTTAACACTTTATGACTCGAAATTCATTGAACTTTCGAATAATATGGTTGACTGAGATAAATTCACATTCTATATCTTCCAGAAATGAAGCAAATCGACGATGCTAAAGTCTACGTGCTGGAGTATAGTTACAATTTTACTAACTACTTTAAAACATGTCTAATATATCCAAGTTCATACCCAGGAACAGTACTTGCTATGAAATAATACAATGAAAATGCCTAAAATTACCATGCTGTTTGCTTGTTTCTTTTAATCTCGCCTGCTCCTTTAGTAATACTGGTCACGGTAGGTGCGCTATCAGTTGCAAGATAAACCAGCATTTTTTCCAAGGAACGCTTTGTCTCAAACCTTCTTTAAATGCATCAAAAATATGTATTATGCACAATACAGAACTCGAATTGACTCAGTTCACGACTATTTCATCACATCTTCTGGTTACAGAATTTCGACTTAAACTTATACATGTAAATTTTTTTTGTTTGTGCTGGACATACCGTTCTAACTTTTTTCTTCTTCGAATCTTAGCCACCATCAATTCTAAGCTGCACCCCAAATTCTCAACAAATTTTTGTGAAAAATGAAAAATAGTGTAATCGGGTTTATCGATATCAAATTTTACGAAATTAAAATAAATTTAAAATAAGAACTAATGAGAAAGGAATAATTATTTATTTTATCAGTATTATAAACTTTTAATTACATGCATACCCCCGTAATTGCTCTAAATGCGATATTCAACAAATTTCTTTCCCTTCAATTCTAAGCCTCACCTGATTTTCAGCTGCATTAACATTGGGGAAAAAACAGCTTAGATTCGAGTAAATTTGGAAATTCCTCTGCTTTAAGTAAGCATTCACTAATAAATTCTTCTTTAGTAAATGGTTTCGATTTGTGCTTACGATTAAAAAAGTAATAATATATAACTAGTTTTTACTGCAGTTGTATTGTCTTCAACAAATTTAGGAGGCTGCGGTAGCCTAGCGGTCACACAAGGTAACTAAATCGAGTCATATGAGTTTGAGCCTTGCAATATCAGTTTGTGCCTTGTACCAATGAAGCTGATGCAACATATTTGTGACTGTTCTTAGATTTGTGTCATAGTGCCTTTTAAATCATATTCCTTATCAACTGAATTACAGTTTTCACATGACAGGCACAATATTTTATTCTTGCTTTGGGCATAAAAATATTGCAGTTCCCATTTTTCTTGAAAATTACGATGTTCATCGTCAGTTCACATTTCTTACTCTGTTCTTGAAGTTTGACTATGTTTCTATTAAATAACTTTCAAGTTTAATATGAATGAAAACCAAAATCCACTTTCATTCACAAACTATTGAGTAAACACTACATTTTGTCTTGGCAATCTAGGGTTTTTAAATTAAAAAAAAATAATACTTCAACTGCTTCTTAAGTCACGCCATTCGTCTCTCGCCGATTGAACTCTTCAAAGAGAAATAAAAGTCGCACACACGATGAATCGTAATGCGATCTCTATAACAAATGATATTCATAAATGCATTTAGAGTTTTATTAAAAAATAATTTATTTTTGTAAAATTAAGTGAGAAAAAATTTAATAAAATATTAAAAATAATTTGCATTTAAAGGCTATTTCTATAATTAAATAGGATTTTTTTAAGAACAAGAATAGATAACAGGTTTAATATGTTGTAAATTTTTAAAAGTTTAACGGAAATGTGAATTTTAAAATAGAAAAAAAAAAACCTTAAAAACCCTGATTTTGTAAAATGTAATTAATTTTGTAAAATGTCTTCGCGGGCCGCAACCTATGTACTGGCGGGCCGCGTGTTTGACATGCCTGTGCTATATCAATGAAATTTAGTAGACGTATTTATACATCTCATAGATGATTTTTAATTCAAATTTCGCGTCATGCGCATAAGTTTGACGCTAGTTGATCCACTTTGAGGATATGAATCATTTGTGCTTTAAATAAGCACTATAATGATCTTGAGTGTTATTTTCAAAATATTGAGTTCAATAAATACAATTACTTGTTTAATATTTACTCAATACAATACGACCAAATGTTAAGGACAACAAAAACTTATCTGAACTGCTTTACAAAGTTATAGTTTTACTTTAAAATTTTTAGTTAAATTTAACTCTGAGACTAACTATTAAACTAAAATATGTTTGTCAGAGTTCTTTCAATTGTCTCTATAGCGAACAGGCTTCAGAATATTTCTCGAAGATTTTTGTACCACAGGAATGCTCTGCTCACTATTGTTTTCAATTGCAACTTGCAATCGTTGGTTAATATTACTTCTCGTTGTTTTAGGTGATACATTTATTTGATTGTCTACAGAATCGTTTGGAATTCTAGAAATTTCAGTAGCATCACTGTTATAGAGATCTTCTACAGTTCTTGACCAACTTGGATTATCGTCCTCAGTGTCGTCTTGTCAAATCTGTTTCTCCTTACAACACCTCCATCCTCTCCTTTTATTTTGTATGAGCGAGGTTGGACCTACTTGAATTATAGTTCCTTGCTTCCAAGGCTCTTTCATTTTATGTTTAAACCATACTTTAGCATTTTGATGTAACACAGGCAACACTGTTGTATGCTTGTAAGCATATTTGTTTTGAATGATCCGCCTTTTCCTCAAAGCTTCTCTTGCTCTTTCAACATCAAATGTTGGTTTTAATTGGCCTGGATGTGATGGCAGGTAAGTTCTTAGCTTTCTTCCCTTTAACAGTTCAGCTGGTGATGGCATGTCCTTTGCTGGTTGTATCCTGTAGTCAAGCAAAACAACATACAAGTCTTTTCCCTCTTCTGCAGCCTTAGTGAGAGAATTTTTTACTGTTTGAATTGCTCTCTCTATTTGTCCATTTGCTCCAGGAAAAAGAGGCGGTGTAACATGATGTTTAATACCCCATTCTCGGAAGAAATTCATCAAATTTGGGATAAAGGATGGTCCACCATCCCTCTTTATCAATGTTTCGAAATTATATATAATTGTGTATTGATGGGAGGCTGGAAAGCTTGGATGCTGATCGGGTTTGAAGATGGCCCCCAAGACACATGTAATTTGTGTATTTCCCTTGTGTACAGGAAGTGGTCGGATTCCTGAATCGGGGGTCCCAGCGCAGGATGTCAATGGTCATGAAAGTTGAATGGACTCATAAATTTGGAGAGACTTTCAACTTTTGTAACTTTGCGCTTGGTTCCTGACCAATGACTAGGCGAGACCGAAGGGCATGCGGATGCAAAAAGGGGTAATTTGCCCTCACTTAAAAACAGGAGCCGAGACAATTCTCGGCAGATTTTGATGTCAATCATGTAAAATAAACACCCTGAATTTTTAGGAAACTTCGCACCGTCCATGGGCCAGACGAACCTCCCATCATCTCGCTTCCGTTTCAGATAAGTGGAATTTTAACTGTTTGTAAATATTGCTTAATCTTAATTTCGTAATGTGGTTTCTTTAATTAAAATAAACTAATTAATTTAATTTTAAAGCGAGTAATGTCATTAGTGTTGCCTTGTCTCAATAACTCATTTTAAGTACTAGCCACTATCATGATGCAGATTAAATTAAATAATCGAACATGAGTAGTAGTTAAGATGTTAGTTTAAAGTAAAATTTGTAGCGCTGCATCATCTGGTGCCGAGTGACCAGGATTCGAAAAAAAATTTTTATCTTTCGTTCACGCGTAAATAATTTTTAGATGAATTTGGGCGATCGCTAATATTTTATGTTCGAATGTATAGTAAATTTAAGATTGTTGTAATGTTGAATACACATTGCCGTTAACTTTAAAGTAAATATTTTTTTTTTCTCGCAAACTTAATTTTTTCCCCCTCAGTAGATGAAAGGTTAAGAAATTAATTATTTTTCTCTCATACTTATCTTATAATACTTCATAAGAATTCATTTTGTATCAATGAGAATTAATTAATTGTATTTTATTATGTTGGTACTTATATATATCAATATTATATACATTTATGTTTTTTTTTTGTGTGTGTGTCACTCTTATATGCTTATGCACGTTATTTCATTT